>OZ008369.1:210435885-210656556 GCA_963931995.1 Phaonia tiefii
AAATTTTCTCAAGTAAATTTACAAAGTACCTTTCTAAAGCAAATACTTAATCTTAAAGGAGTACGATTTCTTAAAAAACTACCTTTCCTGTAAAGAGTACCTGTTTGTGAAACAAAATACCTTTTCTTGAAATAAACTCCTACTCTTTAAAATGTATATATTCTTAAAAACAAATACCCTTTCTTACCAAAATACCGTTTCCTAAAATTACCTTTTCTTAAAAATAAAATAATACCTTTTATTTCTTTTCTTGACATAAGTAGCCTTTCTGAAAATAAGTAATTTTTTTTACAAAAATAACCTTTTCCTAAAAAGATTAAAAAAAGGTGTCCCATAACATCTCATGAAGGGACTCACTAATTGGGACCTACAGTTTTACACCGGTTCTGAACGGTATTTTCAGAAGCATTTTCATGGCTAAGTACTCGATAGTGTCGCTATCACTAAGCGAGGAAAGAAATGTAAGGTGGATACAAATACTTTGTTTCATTGGGTTTTGAACCAAAGAAAAACATAAAAAACTACAACAAAAAGAACACAGATTTACAACGAAGTACTTTCACTTGCTTTTTTATGGGTAATGCAGAAGACAGTAAAACGAATAAAAGTTGAAAACAGTAAGTCTGGCAATCCTACATATATTTTGTATGAAACCATAGTTGTAGCTCAAAAAACTAATAATGGAGTTCGATTCCTCGTACCTGAATTAGGGAAGACCATCCTGTCGTGCTTTGCCTCTTTTATCGACTTCCGCAGTGTTATTAATGACAAACTTGGATGAAATTTTTGGGTATTCTGTTTTGGGTGTAGTTTTTGATTTCAAATTTTCATTCAGAAGTCACCTAGATTTCATTATCTCTAAAGCATACTCGATGTTTTATTTTATTCGCAGAAATGTTTCTAAATTTTCTGATCCTTACACAAAAAAGGCTTTGTTTTCTGCTTTTGTCCGATCCAAGCTCGAGTATGCATTGATTATTTGGAATGCAGTTGAAGCAATTCACTCCTTGCGGATTGTAAACGTACAGAAAGTTTTCTTAAAGTTTGCCTTATTATCACTAAATTTTACTTTACCAATATATGAAAGTCGCTGTGCGCTTATTTCGTTAAAAACTTTATATGCCAGAAGGAAAATAGCGTCTATTACATTTCACCATGCCATTGTTTCAGGATCTATTGATTGTCCAATGATACTTTCACTTATACGCTTTAATGCTCCATCTCGCCCTTTCCGTCATATGTATACATTTAATATAGAATTGCATTCGACAAATTATGCTTCCAATGAACCTATTAATAGATCTATGATATTTTTTAATTCATTTCGTAATATTATTGACTTTTGTCTGCCTCAAAATAATTTTAGACAGCTACTGTGTAATTTAATTAATTTGTTAAGTTTATATTGTTATTTTTGTTAAACAATTATGTACGATATTTGCTGGTCTGTAAGGTTATAGTTCCATAGACTTAAATAAAAGAAATAAAATGAAAATACTAGTATGACAAAACTTTCCTCTTAGAGAAAAATTACAAAATTTCTTACGAAAATTTCGCAAGAACTGAATACGGGGCTTAATTCTGTAGTAGGTAACTTCGCAAATAAAATAAGACACAGGGTTTCAAATGAACATTTAAATAAGTTTTGATTATACAAATATTTGTTTTAAAGAGCTTGAGATAAATGAAAAATTTTTAAAAAACTAGGAGTCCATTATTGCATTCAGAGAATTGCGCAAAACCTAAACAACTTTTGGCTTTCTTTCGATATTGCTTTTGTTCTCGCACGAAAGTAATGTGTATTTTCCAAAACATGAAGAGTAATTGCAAAGAAGATTCAGTTGTTTTCGATTGTGCCCCGCGTGAGCATCAATTTTTTATTAAAACAATGAGCCGTAAAATATACGATAGACATTTTAAATTGCTCATGCTGGAGACATATCGTGGAGGTCAGTCACAATGTGAAACAGCCAAAAAGTATAGCGTGAACAAGAGCATTGTGTCACGATCAATAAAAGAAATATAAAATGGCGGGATCATTTGATAGTACCAACATAGGTGCACTGCCTCGGAAAACATCTGAGCGAATAGACCGAGAAATTTGGAAGTTGATAATGCAAGACCCTTTTATCCCCTCTATGGAGATCGTAATACACTCCGGTTCACTTATTTACTTACTTACTTATCCGGTCTCGGACAACCCCAGGGGGTCAGGGACCTTACAAAACGAAGATAACATATTTCGCCAACCAGTTCTATCTCTTGCTTTATCTCTCCAGTTGGCAATACCAAGTTTACGCAGTGATTCGTCAACCTGATCCCTCCAGCAGAGTCTTGGTCTTCCTACTTTTCGTCTTCCTTCGAGTTCGGTTTCGAAAACCCTTCGCGCTGGTTAATTTTTATCCATTCTACTGACATGGCCTAGCCAGCGCAATCGCGTTATCTTGATCCGCTTAACTATGTCAATGTCAGGATAAAGCTCATTCAGCTCATGATTCATGCGTCGCCGATACTCGCCGTTGTGCACTATACGGCCATAACTTTTTCGCAGTATTTTTCTCTCGAAGACTCCTACAGATGTTTCGTCTGCTTGCGATAGGACCCAGGATTCTGCGCCATAAAGCATGACAGGTTGAATGAGAGTCTGGTACAGCTGGACTTTTGTTACTCGAGAGAGGGCTTTATCTCTAAAGTGCTTGCTTAGCCCAAAATAACATCTATTAGCAAGCACAATTCTCCGCTTGATCTCAAGGCTGACGTTATTGTTTTTGTTCACGGCAGATCCGAGGTATATAAATTCGTCCACTACCTCGAAGTTATAACAGTTATCAACGTTCACGCTTTGGTCTAATCGCGTGGAGGCCCTGTACGTTGAAACCATTAATTTTGTCTTGTCCTCATTTACCGTCAGACCCACTTTTGCTGACTTCTTCTCAATTCTCGAAAAAACCGCAGTAACTTCTCTAATTGTGCGCCCAATGATATCTATATCATCAGCATACGCGAGCAGCATGTGACTTTTGCTGCTAATGGTTTTATTCATGTTGACTGCAGCTTTTCTCATAATGATCTTCATTAAGATGTTAAAGAGATCGCACGATAGGGTGTCGCCTTGCCTGAGGCCTCGCTTAGTTTCGAAAGGTTCGGTAAGATCCTTACCAACTCAAGGTCATCCTGCAAAGGCGTATGAGTTTTGCAGCAGACCACGCTCAGACATTGCTTCGTAGAGTTTCTCCCGTATCGGACTATCGAAGGCCGCTCTATAATCGATAAATAGATGATAGATCGATTTGTTTTTCGTGTGTCTTCTCCAGGATTTGACGTAGGGTGAAAATCTGGTCAGTTGTCGATTTTCCAGGCCTAAAGCCACACTGGTATGGTCCAATTAGGTCAGCGATAATTGGTTTTAGTCTTTCGCACCTTATACTTGATAGAACCTTATATGCTATGGATAAAAGGCTTATTCCACAGGAGTTGGCACAAATACTCGGGCCACCTTTTTCAAATATGGGACATAGTACACTGAGACTTCAATCGCCGGTCATGCATTCATCTAACCAAATTTTGCTAATGAGCTGATGCATGCACCTTATCAGCTCATCGCCGCCAGCCGTAAACAGCTCCTCCGGTAAGCCATCGGCTCCTGCGGCTTTGTTGTTCTTAAACCGGGCAATAGCTGTTCTGACCTCGTCTTGGTTAGGAGGGGGGCAATCGAAGTCGTCGTCCATATTGTGATCGATCCCATCCTCATCGGATATCTCAGGTACTAGTAGCGCGGAGAAATGATCTGTCCATATTGCCAACATGCTCTGCACATCTGCGCCGAGATTTCCGTCCTTGTCTTTACAGAAGGGGGGCCCTGAACCGTGTCCATTAGTTCCGTTTTTAACTTTTTGGTAGAATTTTCGGGCTTCGTTCTTCCTTCTGTATGTCTCAATTTTCTCACTCTCGCGCTTTCTCCGCTGCCGTTTCTTACGCCTAAAGAGACGGTTATTTATTTAACGGCACTAAAAAATTCCATATTAAGCAGCCTGTATCTTTTGCAATTTGTAACCGATTGCAGCATTTTAAAATGGAAATGGAAGCTAGACATCTTGAGATATTAAAAAAATTATGACAATAGCGGTTTCTTAACTAAACAAATTTTTTTGAGCAATTTATAAAAAAGGTCAAAAAATGTGCTATTTATTTTTTGGTTCACTTGAATAAAGGCACTTTAACTAATTTTAATGAAAAATAGTTTTTCTTGTTTTTTAATTTGTTTTACTTTATTTAAGAACTATTAGTTATGGGTACAACCCCCTTTGTTTTTAGTAACTTCAAATATACGGGTTTTCATTGAGAGATAAAGAGACTTTATGTAATCCAACGAAATTTGAAGCATCCTTAATGGCCTGAATTAGTGACTGCTTGTCATCAAATTGTCTACTTCCTTCATAGACCTTACGATATAACCAACCCCAGACATTTTCGATAATGTTTAGATCTGGCGAATAGGGTGGCGTTGGTATAGGGGCTTTATCCTGTTGCAATATCCATGATATGGGACCAAATAGTTCACTGAATGGCACTTTGAAATTCAAGATCGATGGTTCCATTGAACGTAATAGCACCCGACACCATAACGCCGCCCTCTCGGCTGTGATGTAGGTTCAAAAAACGCTTTTCTTTGCGCAGATCATGGAAATAATAGTTGATGCCATCAGGCCCACCTAAATTAAACTTCTTCTCATCCGCAAATACAACGGTTCTCCAGTCATTTACATGACCTCTTGGCTGCACATCCCATACCATGTGGTCTCTTGCTAATAGAAGCCGCTTTTCCTAACGAGGAGCTTTAAGTGGCGGCTTTTTCAGGTATTTAAGATACTCATAGCTCTTAATTACTCTGCGTACTGATTACGATGATGATTAGAAGCAATTCTGATGATTTTTCTTTTCTCATACGTAGATAAAGACAATGAAACCCCTCCTTTAAAAGTGTTTCCATACCCCTCGGGGTCCTTGATGTAATTAATTGTCGACAACTGTTGGGCTCCGTACAATTTTTTTAGCTATTGCGCGGTTAGAATATCCTTCAGAACGGTAAACATCGATTTTAGTTTTTTCCGATAGGTTTAAAATATTTTATTTTCCCATTTCGACTCATAAAATGATTAAGATGTAATAAATTGTAATAAACAAACGCTCCTTTATTCAAGTGAATCAAAAAAATAGCATATTTTTTTACTTTTTTTATAAATTGCTCAAAAAAGGCTATTCAGTTAAGAAACCACTATTGTCATGATTTTCCATTTCCATTTTAAAATTCTGCAATCGGGTGCAAATTGCAAAAGATACAGGCTGCTGAATATGGAATTTTTAGTGCCTTTAAATACGTGAACCGGAGTGTACTTTGGAGTTTAGTACAGTACTTTTCCAAGGAGAACAGGGGAAAATGGTTTGAAAACTTAAGCATCATGCAAAAAACCAATGCTCAGAGGAAAAAAAACAATTGAATAAACGGTTGGGACAGAGCGTTATTGGTTCAAAGGATATAAAAAACAGTTTTGTTCCAAATTGGATTGGAATGACAAAAATGGTCAAGAGTGCTGTTTAGTGAAGAATCCAAATTTAATTTATTCGGCTCTGATGGGAAGTGTCGCGCTCGCCACAAAAAAGGAAAATGACAGTGTTGTCACCGAGTGAAAAATGATCCGTATGAGTTTAGATGTAAAATTGCAATGGGGGTTTATTCGAACATATATAATTTTATATGTTATAAATACAATAATAACAATTGACATTTAATAGAGATGCCAGATCATGATACTACAATTGTCCCCCACTTATTGAACAATAATAATAAGCTTGTTTTTCTATTCCCCACTAAACTAATTTTTCGACGACTTTGTATGGGGAGCCGCTTAAAATCGCTTAATATCGCTTAGCTCCCCATACAAAGTGGTCGAAAAATTAGTTAAGCAGGGATTAAAAAAAACAGGCTTAATATTAACTCAACTGACAACTCAACTGTTGTGGACGTTTCCACAGCCTGGTTGATGCTCGTTGTACAGATGTTGGCGTTGGCAACTCTTGATATTGTATCGGAGATAGAGTGTCCAAAACCGAAACCGAAAAACCGGGGAAACCGGTTAACCGGTCTTTTTGCTATTAACCGTGTGCCGGTTTTTAAAAAATGTAATTTTCGAATAAACCGGAAACCGGTTATTTAATGTCGGTTAACCGGTTAATCGGAGTTTACTTAATTTGTGTGAATATCCTTAAAAAAATTAATAATAAATGATATGATTTTCGAACTTTAGTGAAATTTTGGAATTAAGAAACATGATTTCAATTTTGAAAAATGATCTAAATGGAAAATGATCCAAACAATTTTTTTTTTCAAAATGATTTTACGATTTGAATTAGAATTAACTAAAAATGAATTAAGAATTAATTACGCTTTCCAAACATTTTTTTTTTTTATCAAATTTGAAAATTAAAATTATTTGATAACTAAATGTTGTCAACTTCATAAGATTTTCATACATGAAAATCTTTTTAAAATTTTAATATGATTTTCGATTTTAAATCAGTTTAAATTGAATTTGAACAAATCTTTTAAATTTTTTATTATCACGTATTCCAAATTGGAATATGATATATATTTTTTAAAACGTGTTGATTTATTCGACCTATCGTATTATATAAGAAGGTATTTAAAATTAAAATGTTCGAGCGTTATAGCGTAGACAGACGACAGCTTTAATTTGCGTTAGCGGTCTTAATTCAAATTAACTTGTGAATTATCCCCGTCCCAATGTGTATTAGCTTTGGCGTAAATGCATGAAATCAGAGTGCATTTATACTGCATTTAGGTATTTCAATATGGCAACACCGTCGACAATCAATCAGCTCAAGATGTATCTATACATAGAGGTGATAGCCGGAACACAGTGGAAGTGGAACTTTCTTGTGTTTGTTGTTTGCTTTGTTGATTTTATGTACTGTTGCTTGACACCGCTGAAGTGGATGTTATTGCAACAACACCACCTGCTATCACCATGTATTTGATACATCTTGAATCAGCTGTTGTCAAATAGTTTGCTATCGTCAATTGAAAATGGATTCAAAGTCAGCAAAGGTCAGTTATTTTAATTGTTTTTTGCAAAAAATGAGAAATATTTAATATCGAAACACATTTTTTCCATTTGAAGATTTCCAAGGGAAAGAAGCGAAGCGTGTGGTATCGTATTTTCCGCCTTCTATCCATTTGATTTCAATGTAAAAGTCCAAAAAATTACTTGACAAACAAACAGTTGTTTACAAACAAACAGCTGTTTACTAAATGCAAAAACTGTCGTCGGTCAGGGCAAAATGTTAATTCACATTAGTGAGCTTTTAATGCAAATTAACGCTGTCGTCTGTCTACGCTATTAGGTATATTTTAAATTATTTTATTCTCCAACATTTCGCTACACATTGTGTAGCATCGTCAGGAAAATAAGTACTTTTTGTAATTTTTAATTTCATTATTTTTTTTCATTTAATTTTTAATTAATAATTGTTTTTATATTCACGACGATGCTGCCCAATGGATAGCGAAATATTGGAAAATAAAATAATTTAAAATTCATTTAACGCTCGAACATTTTGATTTCAAATATATAGTTTTTATTTAAAATTAAATCGTAATTAATTAATTACGTTTGTGAAATTTGGAGTTTACAACATGAATAAGAATAGAAATGCTCGTTAAACAAATGTATTATAAGTTCTACATGTGTAATTTAGTTTAAAGCAAAAAACCGAAAAAAACCGGTTCCACCGGTTTTTACCAAAATAAAAAACCGAAAACCGGTTATTTGAAAAATTGATTTTTCGAAAAAACGAAAACCGGTTTCTTGAGAAATTGATTTTTCAAACAAACCGAAAACCGGTTTCCAAAAAATACCCGTTTTTTGGACACTAATCGGTGACCTTTGATCAGGCTGTTCAAATGTTATCTTTGGATGCTCCATACTGGATGAATTTTGAGTAGTTACTGCTGAGTGTGGTGTTGCCGTAGTTGGCACAAAAATTAAATCCTGAAGCTACGTCGTCATATTACAGACTTGTTGACTGGAATCAATTTCTCTAGCTTGAGGCATTCCTTTCGTATTATCCTGATTTGTCGGTTGAATCTTAATTGAATATAATTGGTTTTTGTGCCTTTTTAAAACGTACCCGTTGTCGAGTTTGACTATGTAATGCAACACACCAAGTTTACTAATTAAAAAACAACAACGTTTTTTGGGGAGTTAGTTCATTATTTGGGGATTTATTTCAGTTTCAAATTTAGGGAGTTAGTTCACAATGAACCAACTCCCCAATTCCAAGGAACGAAATAAATCCCCAAAATTATTTTTGGGGAATTAGTTCATTTTCAGTAAATACCAAAATTATTAAAAATTCCATTATAAGAACCGTTACAATTTCTGTACGCATTCTCTTCTTTGATTGTGAACATAGTGTATTCATTGAGGAAAATAATTAGTTTGTGCTATTACGTCGTGGAGTGAACATTAAAAGTAAAAAAACAAGATGAGTTTTGAAATTATCTCTGGAAATCGCAGAAATAGTGAGCTTTTGTACCATTTCGATCAAAAAATGATATATATGAAAAAGTCTACGTATAAAAATGTAATTAAATATGAATGCCGAAAAAAAACTTGCAAAGCTAGGATGAATCTACTTCCTGATGGAAATTTGGTTCCAGCAAAAAAATTTGTGGAGCATAACCACGAAAATGAGGAGGAAGCCTACGAAGAGTTAAAGGCTTTAACTACAATTAAGAAGGATTGTGTGGACATGTCAGGGATTCTAGGAGGCAGTAAGACAAATTTAAGTTCTATTAGAAGAGCATTTCGCAGGACTTGTGAAAGGTAAGTAAAAAAGTGATAAAATTTTAAATTTTTACTAACATTTTAATTCAGCAATCAGGATGAAACGAAAAACATTGATTTTGCAAAAATACAAAGGAGATTGCAAAAAATAGTTAGCAAAAATTTGGTAACATCCCCAACAAATGCGCTCAAAGTGATAGAAGCCTTTAACCTGGAAAATGTTTGGTCAGATTTTGGATTAACAAAAGATGACTCAAACCCAAGGCACTTCTTTACTGCGTGCATTATAGAAGACAATTTTTCCTTCTGTTTGTTTTCATCATTGAAAACAATTGAATTGATAAAGGAAAATATTCCACCCGCAAGAAGAACTTACCTAGTGGACGCAACATTTAAAATTGTTCCGCACGGATGCTTTAAACAGCTTTTAGTTATTTATATAGAGTATTTTGAAGAGGTAATAAAATTGCTATTATATTATCCATAACTGTAGTATTCACACTTTTTTATTTTTCAGATTTTTCCTGTGTTTTTTGTATTGATGGATAAAAAAACCAATGAAATTTATAATAAATTGCTAATATATATGAAAGAAAATATATTTGATTTAGATCCATCAACATTCATAACCGATTATGAACAAGGATTACGAAAAGCTGTTAACTTGGTTTTTCCTCGAGCAAAGCTAGTTGGATGCTGGTACGTTTGTATATATTAAAAATGTGAAATTATTTTAAGTTTTTTCCGAGAATTTAAATTGCCAATACTTTTAATACTTTTGTTTAACGAATTTAATTTATCATAACGTATTACAATCAAACGGAATAGCTATTTATGCACCAGCGTTTTATAGTTAATAAATTAATAGTTTTGGAGTCGAAAAAAATTTTTTTTGGTGTAAATCGGTTGGAAATAAAACGGCTAACGGCTCCTTGAAAAATGACCCCAATGCAAAATGGCCCCAAAGCGAAAATGAAAAATGGCCCCAATTTTGGGGTCATTTTTATAATGGAAAATAACCCCACTATAAAATATGAAATTTAACCCCAATCCGAAGTGAAAAAATGCCCCAAAAAATTTAAACATTTTTTATGAAAAGGAAAAAAGGCCCCAAAACTGTAGAATTATGCGCCTTTTACAAATAAATTTTGGAAATATTCGAAAATTTGGCGAAAATTCTTTAATAATTGCTGTACGGTTATCGTATCACTAAAGGTTATTAAAAAAATTTTCTGTAAAAGGCGCATTAAAAATATTTTGAAGAATATTATGCGCCTTTTACAGAAAATTTTTGAATTTTTTATTTCCAACCGATTTACACAAAAAAAAATTTTTTTCGACTCCAAAACTATTAATTTATTAACTATAAAATGCTGGTGCATAAATAGCTATTCCGTTTGAGTGTAATACGTTATGATAAATTAAATTCGTTAAACAAAAGTATTAAAAGTATTGGCAACTAAATTTACTATATATTAATTTTTTCAGGTTCCATTTTTGCCAGGCTGTTAGACGGAATATGTGTAAGCATAAAACGTTATTGGAGTACATAAGATCATCAAAGAGTGCGTCCTTGCTTTACCATAAAATTCTGGCCCTTCCGTTATTACCAGCAGACTTAATACGGTGTTCATTTAATGAAATAAAATCGCAAATATTTTTGATGGATAGCGATGGCTTATTTTTCCCATTTTTAAAGTATTTTGAAAGCCAATGGATTAACAAGGTAGTAGTATATAGTATAAATTTTTTTTTAATAAGCTTAAAATGCATGCATTTCATTTATTAGATTGGCTGCAAAAATTTCTCAGTGCATAAACAGGTTACTAGAACGACCTCTGCCGTCGAGGCTTATAATGGCATTCTTGGTCGGTCAGCTGGAAAAAATGGGCACTTCTTTAAATTCGTCCGCATAATTCAAGAAGAAGAATTTTTCAAAAGCAGACGTTTTTCCATATTATGCGAAAGTGGAGGATCCCTAGCGAAAAAGAAAAGAAAGGACAGTGAATGGAACAATAAAATTAGGGAGACAACTTTACTTCTGGATGAAGGAAAAATAACAGTGGCCACATTTCTTTCACGAATGGTTTATGAAAAAAATGAAATATGTGTGGATATGGTCCCAAAGCTGAATATTTTTGAAGAAGAGTCATCCGAAGATGAAATGCCAGAAGAACTTGAAGAACAACCAACTCGCAACAATGACACCGAATGCATTATTTGTCAAGCTAAGACTCCAAACATTGTCCTTCTTCCTTGCAAACATCTAAAGATTTGCGATGATTGCATTCTCAAACTACAGGCAGATTCAATTTCAAAAGGTTTGCAAAATTATTTTTGTCCATATTGCCGCCAAATAGTGGAAGACACCATGGAAGTATATGTTTAAGTTTTTTTTCTCCTAATTAGATAGATATTAATATGAACTGTTTTTTTTTTAATTTGTTATTATCGAATATGTGTCTGTTGCTCAGTTATAATATATTAATAAAATATATCAAAAAAATGGGGACTTATTTCATTTTAAAAATGCGGAATAAATTCATTATGAACTAACTCCCCAGAAAGTGGGGAGTTAGTTAATTTTTATTTTGGGGATTTATTTCATTTTATTGGGGGTTTATTTCATTTTCTAAATTGGGGGGTTAGTTCATTTTCGTTTTGGGGACTTAGTTCATTGGGGACTTAGTTCGTACCGCCTGCTACTTTACACGGAGACTTTATAATTTTGTAGAATTCAATTACATGGCCCAAAAAATCGACACTTTCCTTAAAAATTTAGTGCTTTTTATGATTGAGATGTAAATCATATTTCTGTAATTGTCTCAGACAAAATTAGAGGTTAGTAATACATTCTTCCATGCACTTACCATGAACGATAATGTCGTCGAAATACGATTCCGTCTTTAGGACTTCACGCAAAATTTGGTCGTTGCCTCTATTAAATTCGGCCGGAGAGGTTTTAATCTCAAGATGACACGTAAACAGATTAAGCAGGAACATATGAAGAAGGGCAGAAGAAGCAGGATCTATTGAAACTGGTGAAACAGTAACAGATAAAGCAAGAACAGTGTCACAAGAACAGATGGAGAAGGAACAGCAGCAGGATGAGAATGAAGAAGGAACACATGTAGCAAGACAGAACACAGATTCCTGAATTTCAGATTTAAATGCTAGTCTTGTCCACAGCGGAAAATGGTTTAACTTTGAGTGTATCACTGTGTAAAAACTACTTCAATTGCAACAGTAGCACATAATTTTATCAATATAGTTTAGTTTAAAAACGACAAATTTTTTTAACCTGTAGTTTTTCTCCAATAAACTTTATTTCACGATTCGAGTTTGAGTTTAAATTTGAATTTTGTCCAATAGCAGTAACAGATATAACATATGAATGAAATCAGAATTTTTTTTAAAACAAAGTTATCGTTTTGTCGCTTGTGAAGTTTAATGAACGCATCTTTAAAATGTGGCCGTCGGTGGTGCAATGGTAGTGTGCGCGGCTCTTGTGCTTGAGAACGTGGGTTCGATCCCCGCTGTGATCACCTTAAAATGTCTCTCGACGGCGGTCACCCCGCTTAGTGATGGCGACACTATCGAGTACTGTCGGTCCTAATCAGTGAGTGTAAAACTAGAACGCGCACAGCTAGCTCACTGGTTGTGAGAAGCTCTCACTAATCTCTTCATGGGATGTAACGTGAAAGCATTTTTATGTATTTTAAATGGTCTACGAGCCAGTACCATCGGCATAACGATATCGTTTGGACGATTATCGTCGTACATAATTTTTTACCGATGGAAATACGTGTATCACGTACCATATCAGAAAAAACTTGGTAGATATTTTCAGAGATTTTCTCGAAAAATACAAGAAAACTACCAATAGGTACATGAAAAGTTTATTTTTTAAATAGTTTGTTTTACTTTGGTTGATTTTTTGTTGACAAATGTCGAAGGATTGGATACGAAATAAGTTCATACCTTCGTGATTGGGAAGAAAATTACTTTCGACTTTATCACTTGTATTCTATTTTGAAGTGAATAGTTAGCTTTCGGGTTACTTAATCGCAAATATATAATTAGAGTTTAACTTTGCAATTTGTTTTTCAGTGGCGAGATAATGTAAACTGTCATATTGTTAATGGTTAAGGGAACCCTTGTATTCTTATTCGACAAAATATTGGGCTAAATACCAAAACAACAAAGAGGAGAAACGAAAATAGGGTTATGGAAAATAAGAAATAAATGCATATAATGGAAGTAGTTTTAACAAAAATTTAAAAAAAGCTATGTAAAAACTGATTCAAACTATAATATAACGATTTATTGTGTGAAATCTTACATTTTTCATTTTAACAATCGATAATGTAATGGGAATAAACATATGGTTCTAACTACAGGTTAACCAACCAACATTGGTTGGTTAAATTTTTGTTAATCATTGACTGAAAAACACAATTCGATGTTTAACCACAATTTAACTATGAAATGAAGATGACCATTGACTGAAAACCTGAGCATAAGTCATATAATTGTATTGTCTGGAAAACATACAATCATACCAATATTTATTACCCAGCCAGCCAAAGGAGTCTGCAAGGTAATTCCTCTAATTTTTGAAAAAGGTCTCCTAAGATTGTGTGATTCGTATTGCTTTCCCAAATGCTTCTAAGTGTATAATTAATTCAAAACATAAGGCATCTTCAGTATTCTCTGCAATGCAATCGGTTTTTCTTTAAAATAATTTTTTTAGAAAATTAAGTACATATACATATATATATATTTCAATGACTGATCTGTTTCTACAGAATTTTTTAATATTCCTTCCGGTAATTTTGTAGGAGTTTCTCATGATTCAACGCTCATAAAACCATCCCTTGCGGAGTTCTTTCGGACCGCCTTTATAGGTGCACTCCACAAACACTCCTTTGAGGAGCGCTATGGGAGCTCCGAAGTTGGCTGGTTGGGTACTTATTCATACCAATATTAATTATTATTATTCCTGCACATACGGAAGAGACTCTAAATCCCGAGAGCCACCATTATACCAGGCCCTGGGTATCTTTGTGAGAAATTCGTTGTAGGATTTTTCAATACGACTGAACCAAGTAAGTCTGTCAGTTTGGCTAGTGTAAATTTTACAAGTTAAAATTATGTTTTGCATCGAATGAATTTTTAAGGCTTTTGAGCCATGTTCGCCTGTCTCTCTGATTGGATGGACAACAACATAACTGCACGCTGAAAAATTTTTATTTTTTTGTTTGGATGCAAATATAGCGTGTTTGTAGCTTGCCGCAAATATGGTATACTTGTGTCCAAACACATTATGTTTGCTCTTCAATATACATGTTTGGAGCACAATGATTAATAGGTTATAATATATGTGACCTGCTCCACGAAAAGGGACCTCTGCGCCGAGAAATTTTTTTTTACTTTTTGAGTGATTCTTATAGGAAAAATGCCGCAAACCGCAAGTTTCTATGTCTTTTATTTTTTTACAAATCACCTGTAAAGATGAACATAATTAATGAAAAAATTGAAAAATGTGATATAAATAAATATAAATATAAATATATTATGATATTTGAAATTTAAAGAAAGTTCAATGTCAAAGGTACAAAATTACAAAAATATCAAAATTTTACTCTTTTTTACTCTCAACACACTTTTTTGGTGGTTCTTCTGTAGCGGAAAAACGAAGCGCTTTTTTTAAACGCGTTTTTCTCAATAACTTCCTTTCGGCGCAGAGGTCCCTTTTCGTGGAGCAAGTCAGATATGCATTTGTGACCCAAATGTGGGTTGTTGAAAACTGCTGAGAACACTGCTGTCTGTATGTTCAATGCAAACATGTACAATGCATGCAAACATGTACATGGTTACTGCAATATGTTGCTGGGCAGAAATTTTTCAGCGTGCAATTTTAATATTGACTAGTACACTGTGGAATACAAAAACAAATAACAAGGTTCTGACAACGGATTCTGGTAGACGGGGTAAAAAAATATACGTGTATCGGCGTTTTGAACGTTCACATCTTAATCTCCTTTAAGGGGGTGAAATGTTCCCCCGTTTGCACTTTCTTATGCTTATATTTTAGGTATAGGATGTGTTAACCAATTTCATGTAAAAATTTACGAGAAAAATTTTTAGGAATACTTTAACCTTCTACCTTGTCAATATATGGGTCTTTTCTGTCCGTTTTGTGGGAAAGGGTAAAAACACCCCTACCTTCTTCCTTCGTGTTCGGTTTCGAAAACCCTTCGTGCTGGTTCGTCTTCATCCATTCTACTGACATGGCCTAGCCAGCGGAATCGTGTTATTTTGATCCGCTTAACTATGTCAATGTCAGGATAAAGCTCATACAACTCATGATTCATGCGTCGCCGATACTCGCCGTTGTGCACTATAGGGCCAGACAATTTTCGGAGTATTTTCCTCTAGAAGACACCTTCAGATGTTTCATCTGCTTCCGATAGGACCCAGGATTCTGAGCCATAAAGCAAAACAGGTTGTATGAGAGTCTGGTACAGCTGGACTTTTGTTACTCGAGAGAGGGCTTTATCTCTAAAGTGCTTGGTTAGCCCAAAATAACATCTACTCGCAAGCACAATTCTCCGCTTGATCTCAAGGCTGACGTTATTGTTTTTGTTCACGGCAGATCCGAGTTATATAAATTCGTCCACTACCTCGAAGTTATAACGGTTATCAACGTCCACGCTTTGGTGTAATCGCGTGGATGCCCTGTTCGTTGAAACCATTAATTTTGTCTTGTTCTCATTTACCGTCAGACCCACTTTTGCTGACTTCTTCTCAATTCTCGAAAACCCCGCAGTAACTTCTCTTATTGTGCGCCCAATGATATCTATATCATCAGCATACGCGAGCAGCATGTGACTTTTACTGCTGATGGTTTTATTCATGTTGACTGCAGCTTTTCTCATAATGATCTCCATTAGGATGTTAAAGAGATCACATGATAGGGTGTCGCCTTGCCTTAGTTTCGGAAGGTTCGGTAAGATCCTTACCAACTTTCACTGCGGATTTGGTGTTCCTGAAGGTCATCCTGCAAAGACGTATGGGTTTTGCAGGAATACCAAGCTCATACATTGCTTCATAGAGTTTCTCCCGTATCGAACTATCGAAGGCCGCGTTATAATCGATAAATAGATGATAGGTGTCGATTTGTTTTTCGTGTGTCTTCTCCAGGATTTGGCGTAGCGTGAAAATCTGGTCAGTTGTCGATTTTCCAGGCCGAAAGCCGCACTGGTATATTCCAATCAGGTCAGCGATAATTGGTTTTAGTCTTTCGCACATTATACTTGATAGAGCCTTATATGATTTGGATAAAAGGCTTCTTCCACGGTAGTTAGCACAGATAATCGGGTCGCCTTTTTTTAAATATGGGACATAGTACACTGAGATTCCAATCGCGGGGCATGCATTCATCTAACCAAATTTTGCTAATGAGCTGATTCATGCACCTTATCAGCTCATCGCCGCCAGCCTTAAACAGCTCCGCCGGGAATCCATCGGCTCCTGCGGCTTTGTTGGTTTTAAGCCGGGCAATAGCTGTTCTGACCTCGTCTTGGTTAGGGGGGGGGCAATCGACGTCGTCGTCCATATTGTGATCCATTGTCCCATCGTCATTGGATATCTCAGGTACCAGTAGCGCGGAGAAATGATCTCTCCATATTCCCAACATGATCTGCACAACTGCGATGAGATTTCCGTCCTTGTCTTTACAGAAGGGGGCCCTCAACCATGTCCATTAGTTCCGTTTCTGACTTTGAGGTAAAATTTTCGGGCTTCGTTCTTCCTTCTGTGTGTCTCAATTTTTTCACTCTCGCGCTTTCTCCACTGCCGTTTCTTACGCCTAAAGAGACGTTTTACCTCATTTCCCTTCTCCTTACACCACTCAGCTGCAGCTCGCGATGCAATTGACTGAAGCATTGCCCTACGTGCAACGTTCTTTTCATCATTTAAAATGCGACACTCTTCATCGTACCATGGTTTATTGCGAAGCGGTTTTTCGAAACCAAGTACGGATGTTGCGGCAGTTTTTATAGAGTCGGAAATGGGTTTCCACTGCGCATCGAGAGGAGGTGGGTTCTGTGCCAAAAGTTGCGAGAGCTTCCTTGAGTAGGCTGTGGCTACCTCTGGTAATTGCAGCTTTCCGATGTCCAGCTTCCTCTGTGTCTGGTTTCGTACGATTTTCGATCTACTTAATCATGTGCGAACTTTTGCTGCTATCACTCGTACGTCCATTACACTGGATGAGTGCCTTCCATCAATTACCACGTGATCAATTTGGTTCTTCGTTCTTTGATCAGGGGATACCCTAGTAGCCTTGTGGGTGTCTTTTTGTACCACTGGAATCACTACCACTACCACTAATGACCATGTTTTTTGCCGTGGCAAACACAATCAGTCCCATACCGTTGTCGGAACTGTCAGCATGTAGATTGCCAATGGTTGGATGAAACACATTTCCCTGCCTACTTCCACATTAAAATCTTCTAATACAATCTTAATGTCATGGCCATGGCAGCGGTCATACGTTTCATCTAGGAGCTCATAGAATATGTCCTTGGCATCATCATCTTTCTCTTCTGTCGGGGCATGCAAACAAATTAAGGAAATATAAAAATATTTCGCTTTAATGCGGATTGTGGCTATACGTTCACTCACAGGATGTCGACTAGACTAGATGTCGCAGTCTTTTGCCAACTACAAATCCGCAACCCAATTCATGTTTTTTTTTCATGGCAACTGTAGTATATATCGCAGTTTCTTTTTCTTGTGCAGCCATGTCCAGTCCATCGCATTTCCTGGATAACGGTAATGTCAGCCTTATAACTTTCGAGGACATCTGCCAGTTGGATACTTGCACCGAATCTATATAGAGTTCTCACATTCCAGGTGCATATCCGTAAATCGTGGTCCTTATGGCGTATGCTGGGGTTGTCAACAAATAGGGGTTGTTTTTGTTTTCTAGTTCGTTTATGTACTTTCACTGCCATTATTTATATTTAAGTGCGACTATGCAATTGAATATGTGCGGATTTTCCACATTCGTTGTGGTACCCAAATGGTAGGTTGCCAGAAAAAAGAGTTAAATCCTAAATTATTCCAACACTTGCATCACCAATTGTAAATTGAACTCGGAACGAATAAGTTACTTAGGATGAGGGGTTGTTTAACGCGGTTCGCGGCTAATAATTGTGTACTATTTGCTTTGTTTTGTCAAAATGTTTCAATCAATAACTGTTTCTTAGAATCTATCGTTCGCGTTGATCACTTATTTTTGGATATTTGGGACCGTTTGTTGTAAACCGGTGTTCTGGACCCGCGTTCTCGAACCGGTTCTATTTTCTACATAAAGTTGTGAATTCCATTTTTGCAAACCCGGTTATGTTTTAAGACCTGGGTTTTGAAACCGTTAATTTTGGAAGATCTATTTTGAAAGCCCTTTTTGAAACCGTTTTCAATACCCGTTTTTATGTGTTGGTAATATTTGTTATCATTTTTGTGAAAGATTCTGAAAATACTATCTGAAAAAAAATGGGAATAATGATCATCAAATGAATAAAACTAAACCACCATGTAGCTGTCTGTTCCAGCAGTTTATTTGCGTCATATGGTAGAACTTTAGAGTAAAATTCATACCTAGAGCAGCGACTTCTCTCAGTAAACTATCGAAGTTTGGTGTAGTTGCATATGGATGTTGCATGTTGAAAAGTATTGCTGTAATAATACGAGATAGAGGCAATGCACAATGGCCAATTTGGCTTCGCTAGCGGCATTTAATTCAAATTTTCAAATTTGAAAAACCGTTAATTTTGTTTTAACAATCGATAACAAATACATTCACTAGATTTGTATCGATTTTTAAAAGCTCAGCTTACAGCTGATGAACAGCTGTGACCTGTCAAAGTCAGCATATGTTTCTGCAAGTGTTGTGCAAAATATTTCCGCCTTTTTGATCATCGTTTTGCTATTCGTGTTAAACTTGCAAATTTTATTATTTTCATTAAAAGTTTTGTTATATACTAACGCCAAGGTATGTATTATATAAAAAAACTGTGGTTGTGATCTGTGTATACTTATGTTATTTATAAAACGTAATCGTGTTTAAGTGTATTAGCAACTCGCCCATTGTAACGTACACCTGTCTTTCGTGGAGTAGAACTTACAAAATTCACCTGCATTGAGTGTAATTTTAAATTTTCCTATATGTGTAAACCATTGTGTGTCCAAAATGTCCAAAATGAACTGCGAGTACCCGCGAGCCTTCAATTTATTGTACTTTTTGCTTGCTTATAATGCATCATTTTGAAGATGATTTCTCTGAATCTGATACTGAAGAATGTGATTAATATTTCTTTTATAATATGGTTTCTCTTTGAGTTGACAATTTTTTTCTTATTTTATATATAAATGAAAATGTTTATTGAATTAAAAACAAAATAAAAAATTAAAAAAAATTAAAAATTAAAAATTATAAAAAATATTAAAAATTAAAAAAAAAAAATTTAATTTTTTTTTCCAAAAAATTTTTGATTTTTTTCTGAATTGGGAAAAAAAATTTTGAAGATATCTTCTTTACTTTGGAAGCTATGAATAAAATGCCGCTAGCGAAGCCAAATTGGACACTGTGCAATGGTTCAAAACAACCAACTAGAAATCAACAACGGTATTTCGTTTTCTGTGTTAAAATTGTTGTATTAAATACAACACAAATGTATACTAACGAAAAAAAAAAACAAAAAAAGTCCAAACTACGTTTAAATTTCTCAGTTATCCACCAAAATGACATTCAAAATTTAAGTCAACTATTATTGTAACTCCACCTGGTTTATGTCAATTAAGTCAATTTACGTCAAATAACTTTCTATTGCACGGACCGCATCTCGAATAGTTTGAAATGAAACGTCAGATGAGAAAGATGACGCATGTAGGTGACATTACCCAATGGCTACAACTAGAGCTACAGATTTTAAATATTTTAATTGTTTTTAATTTTTAGCTCGCAGTTATAGTGGTCGAAAATACAGAAAAAGAATCTTCGGAAAAATTAGCTCCTTACTTTGATTAGTAGAAACACTACTCAGCGGTTTTTCATCTGGTATCAACAAATTTTGTAGCTACACATATATATTGATAACCAAAACCAAAACTACAACAATTTTTGAAGATTTTCAAACTCTGGCATTTTCACTTGCTCCCAAAATGTCCGAAGCAGGTCATGAAAGTGGTATCCGCGGCAGGTGCCTCATTTGTTTCGAATGATTGATTAGGATCTGTTCTCATAGGATCACTACCCGTCCAAAAATAGTGTTATAACCCGAGATTTACAGATATTTGAGAATCATATCCAAAGATTAAACCTGTTTAGACAGATTTGTTAAAACCGGGAACAGCTGGAACAAGTTTGGAAAATTCAGCGCAATTTGGAAACAGAAGCGAGACTATTTACCCCATTTTATTTATTTCGACATAATCTAGCACTACAAGAATATTTCTTTTGAATTATAGTGCTAGTGGTACAAGTTTACAGGTTCCTAAGAAAAGAAAGAAGATATACTGAATACTCATTTGATACAATTTTTTATATACAGCATTAAATAATTTTAAAGAATAATTCCACACATCAAAAAAGGAGAAAAAAAGAAAAAATTACAGCAGACAGTTGTCCGAGGCCTGTCCCCGCAGGCTGTGTCAGAGACACGGCCATTAAGTTTAACGTAGAATACGCCATCCGATAAGACAGAAAACATATATAACAATAAATGATAAATAATATAAGCAAATGAATTTATTGTTATATATGTTTTCTGTCTTATCGGATGGCGTATTCTACGTTAAACTTAATGGCCGTGTCTCTGACACAGCCTGCAGGGACAGTCCGTGGCCGAAGGCCTCGGACAACTGTCTGCTGTAATTTTTATATTTACCAACGGCATTTGATTCAAGTCCGTTTAAAAAAAAAAATATTATGTTCAATTTTTTTAAACTTAATTTAATTTATGTATTTTAATTAATATTTTTATTGAAATAAGTTCTGCGAATGTTGAGAGGGCCGCCCTAATATTAAAAAAGGTTTACCTTATCGTGTCTTCGCATTAGCATTCGAGCGTTGTGTGAAAGCTTTACGCTTTACAATTCAAAATTAATGTTACAACAGCTTTATTCAAGCTTTCGCAAAAAAGCTTTATTACGTTAGCTTACGTAGATACATGTTTTTTACACTTTTTACTAGATACATGTTGCCATGTTCCTAAGCAATGTTGAGCAACCAAAAACACTCAACCAAACACCACACATATGTTTGAGTGTATGTGTTTAAACAATTTTCATTTGAGAAATTTAAATATTAGGAAGATATCAACCAATATGAAATGTATATCAAACGAAAGATAACATCTTCATTTACCTACAAAAAAAATTTTAAAAAAATTCATCTAGCCGTTTCCTCAAATTCAATGAAATAAAGATTACAACAATAAAAACCTGACATGACTCCTCATACCGTAAGGTAAGACGTATTCTACGTCAAAAATAAATGAACAAAAAATAATAAATAAATAAAAAAACCATAAAATTAATGAATTAGAAATAAATGTTATTAATTAATTATTTGACTATGTGATTGCCTAAGCTCCCGTTTAAATATGAATGCGTTGCTTATTGTCTGTAGCTTAGTGGGAAGATTGTTCCAAAGACGAACTGAACTGTACATATAAAGAATTGCCTTTCAGATATACGATTTTTATACGCTTGTTGTATGATTTAATTTCCTCGATTAGATAGAGCAAATCGTATTCTTTCGGAGAGACATAATGGATCTTTTGTGAAGATAATTCTGTGTATCTGCAAGAGGCTCTTATAATGCAAAAGATTTTCAAAGCTCATATTAAATATTTGATATGAATATGTCGGGATTCTATCACTTCGTTTTTTGTCATAAATAGATCTAGGTATCTTATTAAAAACCACCTTAAACTTCCATGAGTCCGAACTGTCACAATTGGAGTTCACATCCAGATAAAAGAGTTGGAATTAAATAAGTTTTAGCTAAAAGCATTCGTATATCCATAGGGGTTGAATGCTTGAAAACCCACAGACTTCTCAGGAATCAGTGAACTTTGCCGACAGAAACATTAATATGGTTAGCCCATGTTAACAAGTCATTGTATATTACCCCTAGGTTGGAGGAGGATTTAACCATTTTCATTGTCGTACCATTAAGATACAATGCATGTTCCTCACTCACAAAATTTTTTTCCTAGAGATTAACATATATTTAGATGGATTCTGGACTCAGTCCATTACAGGAAGCCCAGTTGTATACATTTTCCAGATCCTCATTTACAATTTCAATGCACTCAGAGAAATTTGTCACTAGAGATCCACAGTATAGTTGGACATCATCTGCATACATTTGAACCTTGCAGTGTTTCCGAATGCTCGGTAAATCATTAATATATACACAAATGAGTAGTGGTCCTAGTATGGATCCCTGTGGTACACCTTTAAAAAGTTTCAACTCATTTGAGAATTTATTATTGTAACATACATACTGTGAGCGATTGCTTAAGTAGGAGCCTAAGAGTTTACACGCTGAGTTAGAAAATTTAAAATGGTAGGAAAGTTTTTTCAGAAGAATAGAATGATTGACTGTATCAACTGATTTACTGTGATCCAAAAGTACAAGCACTGATACCATACTTGCATTAATTTGTTTCATTATTTCTTCACTGACGTAGATTAGTGGTGTAATACAACTTCTATTACGTCTAAATCCGGACTGTAAATGTGTGAAAAACCCTGATGATTCAATAAACTCTGACATTTGAGCATAAATTAATTTTTCAAGAACTGTCAAAAAAAGGAAGAATGGCAATAGGCCGAAACCCATTACCAGTTTCAGGAAGAGGAATAACCTTTCCTACTTTCCAGGCAGGAGTAAAAATTGATTTCGTAAGTATGGTATTAAAAATGTGTGTGAAATATGGTAAAAGTTTTATAAATCTAGAATTTATTTGATCGACACCTACTGCATTCGACGTAGCTGACAGTAAACTTAATCAAACTTAAGATTGGCTGACGCACCGGAAAGTGAAGAAACTCTCGGTATACCCAGTAGCGCATGAGAATGTTAATGTAGTATCGGAATATGTGCTATGGCCAACAAATGTCGCATTTAAATGGCTAATATCTATATCAATCGTAGGTTTTCGACTCATATAGTTTCCAATACCTATATTACGTATTTCAGTCCATTTAGATTTATTGCAAATAGCGGAAAAAAATATTTCCTTGTAATATGACTCTTTAGCCTTCTGTATGGACTTAACAACATCTCTTCTTGCAGATTTGAACAGAGTATACAGAGCTGGGGTCTTGAATCTCTTCCACATCTTATAACATCAATTTCGTGTTAGTATCTATCAGTTGTTTTATATTGTCGCTGAACCATGGTTGTTGTCTGCGACACATTTGGTGAATATTTTGTCAATATTACCTTGAGTGTAAGCAATTTGATCATCAAGATTTTCAAGTTCATATATCATACCCTAGTGAGTATTTTCTACACATTCGTTCATCAAATTATAGTTAAGCCAGTTCAAGTCATAAAAGCCAATTTACTCAGGTTCATTATTTACATGGTTATTACATGGCCGTCGGTGGTGCAATGGTTAGTGTGCGCGGCTCTTGTACATGAGATCCTGGGTTCGAACTCGGCTCTGACCACCTTCAAATTTTCTTTCGGCGGCGGTCACCTCGCATAGTGACGGCGACACTATCGAGTATATAGCCATGAATAATCTTCTCAAATTACCGTTCGGAATCGGTGTAAAACTGTAGGTCCCAATCAGTGAGTGAAAACTGGAAAGCGCACAGCTCAGTGATTGTGAGAAGTTCTCCCCAGTCCCTTCATGGGATGTAATGGGAAACCATTTATTTATTTCTATTTTCATTATTTACATATGCATCAGAAGTCAGAAAAATTAAATCGTGTCCTGAGAAAGCAGGCGAAGAGAGTTGATCGTAAAGCAAAACTTTATTCTGTTGATTTATGGAAAATAGATCTAGTAGGTTATCACATGTTCTCGAGTAATGTGTGGGGATTGAGTTAGTCACAGAATAAACGCCAAGTGTTTCTATTGCATCAGATAGTCCATTCTCAGTTAATAAATTACTATTGTAATCACCCGCTAATATCTTGTCACTGTGTGAAAGGGAAATATCTCCTATAACTGTTATCAGATTGCCGAAAGGAATGTTAAGATTTTATTGCTATCAGGAGCATTCGCTTCCACGATTATGTACTCAATTTGACTCGACTGGTCGGATTTTAACTTAACAGCGCATTTAATTCCATCTCTAATATAAACACAAACCCCTTCCGCATTTGTTTCTCTATCCACCGGGTGAAGTTTATAACCACGTTTCCCTGGCTGACTTCTGATTGGATCCAAGGTATATAAAATAACGACCTTGTATAATTTGTTGGTTCATCAAGAACAAATATGAGGTATATTCTAGGAACACCGGTATGGGATATAATATGGCTTGAACGCCCCTTAACCCTCGAGGACTATCGTCTATTTCACTTACGTCACAACTATCGTTGGGTGTAATCCACCCATACTCTGTTAGTAACTGCGTTTCTCATATGTCAGATGAAACTATAAAAATAATTAATTTGTTTTTAAGAATGAATACCCAACTACTGAAAAACAACAATATTTTACATGTAAGTTAATTTATTTTTTTTATATAATGGTTTGCTTAGAAACATTTCGATTACAGAAGAAAATAAAAAAATAAAAAATGCATTCTGCAAAATCAATTGTAACTTTTTTAGTTTTAACGCCATGGTCCTTTGGTTGACTGATTTGGAAAGCTGAAAATATATATAAGAAAATGTTATTTAATAATTTTTTTCGGCACAAAGGAAAATATTTGTTCAAAAGTGAGCTAAATACTTACAAATTTTAGTTACTCATTACAGCTACTAAACATGTCATCATAAACTAAGTTCGTATCTGGTAAAGTTGGTTCATAGCAGTACGTACAGAGGGGGTAGGTGTGGCTTTTGCAAATAAAAATTTCACATGTGCAGCATGTTGTCTTCGTTTTTCGGTCCTTTGTATTAGGAGGTATGTTCTGCTGCTCGTCTATGTTACCACATAACTGTTTGGCAAATTTTTGACAGCTTATTTTGAGGTTATTTGACAATGTTGTAATTTTGCTACGCTTTTCCATCTGTGGTGCAATAAGACTGAACGCAAGATCTTTTATAAAAAGCGATCGCTTTTTATATTTCAGTGGTGGATTTTGAGTGCATAACAAAACTATGCGTTCATCAGTGAATAAAATACCACCAAAGGCCAGCGATTAGAAGTTCTGGCGACATTATGCTTAGCACATAACTGGTCAGTCGTATCGACTCCTCCTTTAGTTTTGTTGTAAAAGTCAACTACTTCTGGTAAACACTTTGGTCCATCCAGTATTTTACCATCTCTATGAAACGTAGAGAGCAACAAAACACACTTATTCCGTTTTGGAATGTACGATAAAATCGTGGCTTTTTTTCTGAATGCAAAAATTGTCGATTTTATTATCCCATCTTTGGGTTGACAGAATGAGGGCGGTAAGACACGCTTATTCTTACGTATGGTTCCCACTAGTGTCGTCTTTTTTTCCAACAAGTATTCTGCCAGACTGTAAGACGTAAACCAATTGTCAGTCGTTATATTTCGACCCGAACCTTGAAGATGTTGGGTTATTCGTCTTACTACTGCTTCTGCCTTATTTGATAGATTGTATGAACCTAGTGGTTGTTGGCCGCAATAGACTTCCAATTTAGATGTGTAATTTGTTGCTGAATCTACCGCGGAAAATATCTTAATACCATACTTTGCCGGCTTGTTAGGAATGTATTGCCTAAAACTGCATCGTCCGCGAAAGCTTTCTAACTTTTCGTCGACCGTGATATAACTGCCACAGGAAAAGTTTTTTTCACAATTTTGATTGAAAATTTCAAATATTTCTCGGACTGGCGCTAGTTTGTCTAATTTTCGCCGCTCCAGACGGGTGTTAACATCTTCGAAACGAATGTATCGCATTAGAAATAGGAATCGACCGAAGGACATGGTGGCTGTAAATATTTCTAGCCCAGTACCATCTGAAGCCCATAAATCTCTTACGTTTACATGTAAAGACTTGTGTAGACCACCGATATACAATAATCCAAATAAAGCATTTATTTCATCTCTATCCGTTACACATGCATTTCTCAAATCTTTGTATTTTATTTGCACCTTCAATATGTAAATGTTTGTTTTTTCCACAACAAGGTCCACAAAATTAAAAAAAATTTCCCAACTTTCAAACGGCGTAGTCACATTTTGTGACGTAGCTGTTACTTTTGGAGCATTAGTGAATATATTTTCAGCCGTCGTTCACGTTATTGGAAGTGGGATATTTTGCCAAATAGTTCCATCTTTCCCGATGTATTGAACTACATCATTATCTTCATTTTCATCAAATTCTTGCTCAGTATCAGAGTCATGATTGCTCATCATTTCCTCATCACCGCTTTCACCACTGCTTTCACCACCAATATTTTCTTCCTCGTCCAAATTAACATCTGATAAAAGCGCCGTCAGTCGCTCTTGATTTCTTTCGTAGGCACACATTTTTACTTTAACACTGCACTGTATGATGATCAATTTTATACTGATACAATAAAGAATTTATTGTACTGTCGTTTTCTAGCCACACAGCGTAACGGTAAACTTATTTCAATTCTCCTTTCAACACAGTAAAACATGCGTTGCAATGCGAAAAGTGGCAACAGTTCTTTCAGTCAGTATTTTCTGAGAGATGGGTGAGCGCAAACTTTCTTACGCTCTTTAGTGTATAACTTCTTCAATTGTTATCTGCCACTGCTCTACACTCTTGTGTGTGCCAATTCAAAAAAACGGAATATGATTTTATATCAGCGATCACATAAAATATTTCATTACTGATTACTATCGTGGGTGCAAAACACCCAAAATTTTGAAACGCCATGACTATCGAGGGTGTGAACCACCCAAGCCTTTTTTTAAATTGGCTTTATGTATATATCACCTTAGTTTAAACTAGTAAATAATGCTTCTTAACATCAATGAACATTCAAATGAGGATTACATTATAATTTAGTGATGATTTTCATGAAAAATTATATACTTCTCTAAGAAATTCAACCTTATGGGTGGATTCCACCCAGGCGATAGTCCTCGAGGGTTAACCACTTCAGGTCAATTTACAGGTTCAACGATCGGGACAAGACATGTCGTCGTGTGGTATCAAACTGGTCTTCACTGCAGTAAGTGGGCCAATAGTGGCAGCCCCTTCTATCTAACCTAGCCTATAGAGCACGTGAACCAAGATATTTACGCAAAATTTCCGGAAATTCAGCATTTGGATTTGAATTTGGCATTTGGAGCCTTTCGTTTTTTCTGAATCCAAATACCAACACAACGAAACAGGCGCAACCGAATTATGATTAAAACACAAAAACACGAACATTTTGTTGCGCATTCACACACACACAAAAGTTCAGTTACATATTTCGGGGTAGTTTTTCTGCTATCGATGCGTCACTTTCTTTGCTGTCGTGTTGCTCCTTGCATTCTGTTTATTTATCTATTTGATTTATTGATTCGCAAGTTTCACAAACGATCCCAGCAAACACATAAATTCACAGAATTTAGTTTTCACTATAAAAGATTATTACTAAGTATAACTAATTAGTTTGTTTTAACAAATTTATTTAAATTATTCCGGCGCAGAAATATGTCTACCACTTTCGATTGTTGAAATGGAACTGATTTAAATTGTGTACGTGACCCACCATTCACACTCACCATTTCCTCTTGCTGGTTTCTTTTTTACGCTCAATCATTTTTTCGACTGCTTCTCTTTCCATACCATCATAAAAATTAATTTCGTTGCAATAACGAAATTCTTTCGTCAACTAAAAATTTTGACAAACCTCCAAAATAAAAAAATAATAAATATAAACTATAAAAAGTAAGAGATAAACCAAATATCAGTAGTTTAAAACTCATGACTTTATTTTTTTCATTTTCAACCCATTTTTCTACAAAATTCAAAGTAAATAAAATTGTTGCATGAACAACAAGTAAGTTGTTGCAGCAACAAAATGAAAAATTATCAAAAAATTCAAGTATGAAATTTTTCGTTGCAGCGACGTCCAAATTGTCGGATATACTACACTTTTCACTATAACAACGTAAAAACATTAACGAAAATGTGTCATCTATGAGACCAAGCGTTTTTCTTTCAGTGTAGAACAATCTTAATATCATGGCCAGGGCAGCGGTCATACGTTTCCTCTAGGAGCTCACAGAATATGTCTTTGGCATCATCAATTTTCTCTTCTGTCGGGGCATGCACACAAATTAGGGTAATATAAAAATATTTCGCTTTTATGCGGATTGTGGTTATACGTTCACTCACAGGATTGAATCTAGAGACTAGATGTCGCAGTCTTTTGCCAACTACAAATCCGCAACCAAATTCATGTTTTTTTTCATGGCAACTGTAGTATATATCGCAGTTTCTTTTTATTGTACAGACATGTCCTGTCCATCGCATTTCCTCGATAGCGGTAATGTCAGCCTCATAACTTTCGAGAACATCTGCCAGTTAGATACTTGCACCGGATCTATATAGAGTTCTTACATTCCAAGTGCATATCCGCAAATCGTGGTCCTTATAACGTTTGCGGGGGTGGTCAACAAATAGGAGTTGTGGAAGTAGTGAGCTGCTTGGACTACCTAATGAAGGAATCATTACTGGCCACTCCCAAGTGAATGGCTATCAGAAACTTTCCACCTCCACGGACAGTCCCATGTCCATAAAATTAACGTAATGCTCGAGAAGCCCGAATAACAATAAATTTTAACAATTTGTAATCGTTGCTCCGGCACCTTAAAAACGAAAGAAAACATCCGTTACTTAAAGGCATTTTTAAGACAGTATATACCTAAATTTATACCTAAAATGTTTCATTGACCCGCTGGTGTTACAGAAATTTAATGCCATTAGTTTTGTTTTATCAATGAACTTCGATTGTGAGTGACGTTTTCCATCGGCATCTAATGTTGGCAATAAAGGTAGAACCCGATTATGCGATGAAACTAAGTTGGCCGTTCTTGCGTGTCGTTTTAAAGCCGTAAACCGTTTAAATGTTTAATGTCGTACACATTTATATTCCTTCCTTTATGCTTGTGTGCTTTTAAGTATTTATTATGTATATGATTATTTTAAATATGGAGTTGATTTTTGTTTCGAGCATTTTTTGTTCCTAAATAATATTACAATTACATAAATATAGTCACATATAAACTCGATTTTCATTACGTGGGCTTTTGATGACTAAATGCTGCAAAATATGTGAAATAGAAAACAAAATCCTTGAGGTGCGAAAAATAGTGTCCTTCTGAAATATGAAGTTTCGAAAATCCTCTGAATTGATAGAAATGTGTCAGGTTGACATCCGTAGTCACTGTTGGTGCGTAGACTACTATTAATTTGGTATTGACAGAAATGCTGAGGCAGTTTGCGGAATATATATAGGAATGGGATTCTATGCCCCCACTTAAATCTAACCCTGAAAGCTATTCCTAGTGACAGTAACCTAATATGATTTGGTGAAATTCCTAATGGTTCTAATATTTTATGTTTTTGGCCAGAAGATCTGACATAATCTGTAGTGGTCGGTTTAATATAACCGGGCGTGCTCGTTTTAACTCTTTTGGCTTAAACAAAAAGACAAACTGACGTAAACCGCCAAAGCTTCCAGCGCTGATTTACCCCACGGCAGCAGAAATCGTATACAAACGACACCAAACAGCAGAGGCAGACAGTCGCAGCAGACATGTTTACAAGCACCTAGACCATCATCGGAGAAATGCAAACGGAGACGACGAATGTCAAGTAACGAAAACATTGTTGGGCGAAGCCCCATAAATAATGTTTAATCGATGTTTGCTCTTCGGTTTATTATGCTTATGGCGTTTTTAATGAGTATCTCATTCCCTGCAACATTTTAAGTTTATGCCAATGTAGCGAGCGCAGCTCCGAGTGAATTGCTGTCGCCAAAGAAGCCTAAGGAACGCAGATGTTGGCACACCAACCGACATCTTTCACATTTGTGTTCATATGAATGTGTGCGTGAATGTTTCTACGTAACTAATCGGGGCAACAAGCGTTCATATATACATAAATATATGTACATACATATAATCCCAGCAAACCAATTGTTCAGAATCTGAATAGACATTACAAAAGTTTCCGATATGAACAAGTATAACAGCGGTTTAGATTTTGTTAGGTAGTGGTGCAATAGTAATGAGCGCGCCTGTTGTACGTCGGTTCAATCCCTGCTCAGATCACCTTATATTCCTTTCAACGGCGGTCACCTCTATTAGTGAAGGCGACACTATCGAGTATTAAGCCATGAGAAAAGCTATTCAAAAATACGGTTCGGACATTAGCGATACCAAGGGTCGTCATATTTCGCCCCAATGGATGAACCTGTTAATTGACCTGGTATGGAGTTGCGGCGTTGAAGCCATATGATACTTCAAAATTCCAGTATGTGAATGAAGGAGAGATATACACTAGTCCCTGGCAAACCAATTAGTACTCTGCAGAAGGACCTTAAAATAATTTAGCTTTATTTCCTGAATGTCTGTTAGATCCAAGACCAAGGACGATTCTAGACTATTTAATAAAAAATAGTGGCAGATCTGGTATCGCATTCAAAGTTATTCTAACATTAACACGGGCATCTCTTCGCAAAAATGCTGCAGATGACCAAATGTACACAGCTATATAATATGAACCGTGGGGAGTTTCGACTTAAAATAAACGTCAGCAACGAGTAGAATATGTTTGTAAAATTTCATTGAAATCGAAGAGTATCAAGTTTCAAAAGTGTGTTTTCCTTTTGACATGACTATAAGGTCACTTTGGTCTACTGATCCGATCCATATGAATATGAGGAACTTACTGTTTCCTAGTATAGAGTACGAGTTCGGGTTGCTCTAGATTTACTCCCAGTTCATTCTTCGTGCCCACTTTGAGAGTCTCCTGATTAAGTTCTGGTGGACAACTCTGCAAGTGGCGGGGAATTTACTCTGCAATTTCCAGGTCTGCAATGTATTCTACGGCAACGCAACCTGATCCCTCTAGCTCTAGCAAAACACTATATAGTGCTAAATTCCAGAGAAGCGGAGATAAGAATCCCTCGTGCGATGTTTCTATGTACACATTTCGTGTTAACGTCGTATGTCACAGGGATGAGGTTATGCGCCTCTTGTAAATAGAAGTAGGCGTTTAATTGCCCACTTTCGCAATGAATGCCGCCTTAAAACCACTCCATCCCTGGCTCATTTCATGAAAATATGTCCATCTACGGCCATCCCCGAAAATGCAAGGGATCGAAATGGCTGCGGTTTGAAAACTTTCGGATTAAATTTGCTAAGTTCTGAACCAGTGGTCGGATTTTTTTGTTTTTGGGCTTGTTGGAAAGGCCTTTAAGAGACCTTTCAGTATCATTAAAAATTGTGAAGTCGCCGAGATACGGAGCTTTGGAATTTGGAAAAAGATTTAAGGACGTGAACATAAAATCAATTTTCTCATCCAAATGGCAGATAACTTATGTTTTTTTTCACTTAAGTTTCTTGTTACAAGCATAATATTTAGTGGACAAAACACAATCTAGAAGTGTCTCTCCTCTATCACAAAGTACAAGCCTAATTGTTCTTCTCAAATGGCTTCGTCAGCGGAAGCGACTTAGCAAGTATACAGGGTGGACCACCCTAATGCTTTTTGGTAATAATACAAAAATAAACAGAAATTAGTTGCTGTGAAACGTTTTTGCGTTTATTTTGAACACAACACGATTTCGCGTAAATGGTCGCCGCCAGATCTAATGGCTCGTTGTGCAATGTGCTCGTTTTTTTTGTATTTTCCGTCACTTTTCGTAGTATTTTGGGCTGAATATCGGTCATTGCGTGCTGAATCTTGACTTTCAAGGCTTCCATGGTCCGTTGCTGGTTGAAATAACCTTGTTTGACCTTCAAATAACCCCACAGGAAGAAGTCTGGAGAGGTTACGTTAGGCAATCGCGTAGACCGGTCATAATCACAATTTTTCTAAATTACGCGATAGAGGAACAAAGGGCGAAATCAAGTTATCGTGGCTAGGGCTATGTGAGCTCTGGCGCCGTTCTGTTGGAAAGAAAAGTTGTCTATGCGGTTAGCAGTCAGAATTTACATAATAAACCCCGTTGTCATACCCCGATAACGCTCTCCAGTGACGGTTACGGCTGCTCCAGTGTCGTCTTCGAAGAAGAAGGGCCAATGATCCTTTCCGCAAAATTTACAGCCCAAACAGTCACGCGATGATCTTGGAGAGGTATCTCGTGAATTAGTTGTTTATTTAACGCCCCATTCAAAGAAACATGAGCCTCATCGATCGTGATAATTGACATGTTTTGAACACAAAGCTGCACATTAACAGCGCGATCAGATGGTGTGTAATAGTGTTCTCAAAAACCGGGTTTCAAAAATATTCGGTTACGGTTTCTTCGAATATTCCGATTTTGGCGAAATCGGGTTTCGGTTAAACGGAGGTTTCGGTTTTTATAGCAAAATTGATAACTATGCGTTTTGTAAACATCGTTTATTTTTAATTCAGTCGTTTTTAATTTTAAGATCGACTATCTAGTACATAGCCTTGAAAAATATTGTCAAAGTACCGTTGGGAACTGGTAAAAAACTGTAGGTCCCAATCAGAGTATCAGCCTATGCCTTCATGGGGTGTAGCGGGAAGCTAATGTGTGGGCCTAGTAAAATCTGGAATTTAATTTCGCTTTAAGAAAATACTAATATAGACACAGTACTTCATTCGATCAACCCAATTTCTTAGTACAATTTCGATTGTTTGGGCTTTTATTTCGTATTGTCTAACAGGTTCAAACCGCAGCTTGGACATCCGAGTTACGACTGCTTATGCGCTTTTCGAACACAGTGCGCAAAAGATCGATTGTTGCGTTGGCTGGATGGCACGTTTTTTGAACTTTCATCCCCCACTTTACCCACATCTCTATTATGTATTATTTTATTATCCGCAGCGACGTTTCCTTCCACTAATATGTTTTTGACATCATCGGTGTCTTCCAGAAGGATAAATGCGGCCAGTGTAGTAGTTTCCCGCAACATTTACAGGATTAGTCCCATTCACGTTCCTGTCTTCTACTCCGCCCAATGCCTGTATACTTTCAGTGGTTTTGGTGTTAAGTAAAGTTGAATCTGACAGGTTTGCTAAGAAACGGAAATGATTAGGTACTTGTCCCCGAAGGTGTTCAATATCCTCCAACCTCCCAAGGCTTATGACATATCCTTCACTTTCTTTTTTTTGACACTAGTATCCACTCGCGAGATCGTGAATGGGACGGGTTATCTTTTTTGTAATCATCATCTAGTTTGACACCAGGCCAGACTTGTCCCACCTTAGCAATGTCTTCTTTGTATAGCTAAATAGATCGCTTATTTTCAAACGCAATGAGCTTAATTCAGTGTTGGTACCAGCCTGCATCACAGCCCAATGGAGGAGACACAGGAGAATCTCCACAGACCTCATAGTACACGGCGTTGAGGGCAGCCAAAACACCTAACTACCTATTTCGGACCGATAGTTACGTCACCGAGCCCTCAGTCGATTACCGCCATAGTGAGGCTCTCTTTCAGCACTTCACTAAACGCCTTCGGTCCGAGGTTTCCGGTTACATTCGGTCGTTTAGACTTCGGCGGATCATCGGGTGATCATAAGCGTTTTCCTGAGTTCATAGAGGTGAAGACATTAGCGTACCATGGGCTGGTAGATTTCTTGTCGCCTTTTGCTTCTCTGTGAATTCTGCCGGATTGACCTTGACCATTTCGATGTGCAAACGACTGTTTTATTGCACTACTATAGAGCGGTAATTCCAATGTTCCCTGTACCATTGTCCGATAGAATGCAGTTGTAGTTGCTATATGTTACGTTGTTGTTTGTATAACTAAATTTCGGTCCCACGAGTGTAGGGGATTTGATATCAACCGCACCATAGCCCCAGTAGTATGTGGGCCTGGGCGCCTCAGTGAGGCACCTGGAAAATATTGCAAACAATTGTTGACACGGTACGCGTGACAGCCCGAACTGGGCGAGTTAGTTTTATTTATTTATCTCACAGCTACAATCCTCAATAGGATACAGCCGGTAATATGTTTCAACAACGTTATAAATTTTATATTATATACGTAGTAGACATAACATACAATACTTAATAAAATTAAAGTACATTTAACATAAGAAAAAGAGTAGAGTACAATTAAAATAATAAGAAGAAAATTTGTAAAATTTAAAAATTAAAAAAAAGAAAAATATAAATATAAAAATATTAACATAAAATAATTAAAATGAAACAAAATAGTGAAAAAATAATACAAAATACAAAAATAAAACATAATTTATAATTAAAACAGTAGCAATACAGGAGCTGGGACAGGAACAACTGGAACATGAGGAACAGGAACAGGAACATCAGGTGGAGTAGAACAACAGGGGGATGAGTAGGAACAAGAGAAATGGTAAACAAACTCCACAAATTTTAGTGGAATGATTCACAGGAACTTTAGGATAAAATCATGGGAGATAACATAGGCATTCACATCTGGAGCAGGAACGTCGCAATAGTATGTGTGGAACGATAAACAGGAACATAAAAATAGCATAATGGGAGATAAACAGGAAGAGTAGGGACTTGAAGATCTGGAACATGAAGATGAGGGACATGAATGTCAGCGTCTGGCGTCAACCGCTAATCATCCATCCATCTATTCAATTCATTGTAGAATTCTGAATTTATAATAAGATTGATTAATAGAAGCAGGACTGGTTTATCAGAGGAAAATGGTTGGCAACACAAGCTGGATAATAGTTCCCGATTAATTACGAATTAAATGTTGCTTAATTATATTCAAAGAATCTGAAGCGGGTAAGGAATTATAGATCTCATTGTAAATGAGGCAAACGCGTCGGAAAGGATTGTAGTAATCGTAATTATAACGGACAGTCGGTAGTTTTCTAGGATAGAAATATCGGGTTTGTCTACAGGGAACATTAAAATTTAATTGACTCACGAGAAAATTGAATCTATACAACCCCTAATGAGTTTTACAATAAACATAGCATTTAACATATACCTACGTTTTTCAAGTGTAGGAAGATCAATAAGCATCAGCCGATTTTTATAAGGTGGCAAATCATCAATGTTCCAAGCGAGACCACGTAAAGCAAAAAGTAAAAATTGTCTTTGAATCGGATCAGCAAATTCTTTCGCCCATCTTTTTATAAAAGCTAACAGTGATCTGGCTTTGCCTATACAGGAATCAATATGAAGATCAAAACGCAACTTTTGATCAAGAAGTACTCCTAAATCCATGAAGGAAGACACATTTTCCAATATATAAGAACCAATAAGGTAATCAAAATTCAACGGTGTACTACGGCAAAACGAAAGCTTTTTACATTTTCCCTGATTCAGTGACATACCATTTACCAGACACCAATTAGTGAGACCATCCAAGTCATTTTGAAGATGGGTGGAATCCTCAGTATCGCATATAGGCATATATAACTTAACATCATCTGCAAACATCAAAATGTTAGAGGATTTAACTATAGACGGTAGATCATTTAAATGAAGAACGAGAAGTAGAGGACCTAAATGACTACCTTGAGGAACACCAGATGTTACTGATATAGTTGAAGATAATACATTTTTAAACCGCACTTTTTGGGTACGACCACTAAGGTAAGAAGATACCCAGTGCAACAATTTAGGTAGAAAACCAATAATATCAAGTTTGTATATTAACAAATTATGAGCAACTGTGTCAAAAGCTTTACTAAAATCTGTATAAATTACATCCATCTGGCATTTATCACGAAAAGCTGCAAAAACATGAGACGTTAACTCCAGTAAGTTAGTCGTAGACGACCTGCCCTTAACAAAACCGTGCTGATATGGCGAAACCAAACATCCAACAAAATGAAGTAGTCTATTCGTAACCAATTTTTCAAATAGCTTTGGAATTGCACTCAGCTTTGCAATTCCTCTGTACTTTTCAATATTGGATCGACTTCCACACTTAAAGAGTGGGCTTATGAAACTTGATTTCCAATAAGAGGGAAATTTACCCGATGTCAACGATTCATTAAATATATTTGTGAGTGGAATATACAATTCATGAGCACACATTTTAAGAATTGACGTGGGAATACCATCAGGTCCAGGCGAATTTGAATGTTTTAAAGTTTGCAATCCATAAAGAACTTCATCCTCAGACAAGATAATATCCGGAATGCCATTAAACGTATTAATATTATAGGGGTAATTTAGTAAAGCAACAGAAGGAGAATATATTTTACGGAAGAAGTTAGCAAACATATCAGAAATGTCGGCATCATCTGATAACTCTGAACCATTGCATTTCATACTACGCGGATAACCTACTACTTTCCGCTTTGAATTTACAAAGGTGAAAAAATGTTTCGGGTTCTTCAGTAGAACTCTTCTCATTTTAGAGATATAAAAAGAGTAACATTTCCTATTAAGAACATTAAATTTATTCCTAGCAACTATGTATTTCGCCAAATAAATTAATGAACCACAACTATCATATCTACTTTTCATTCTCTTTCTTTTGTGAACCAAGCAGGCCCAGATTCCAAGCTTGAAGGATGATAAGGTATTGAAACAGAAAACCCATAAGCAATTTGCGAGGGTGGCGTGATGTGACAAAAGGTGGACCTTTCTGTGGAAATGCCCATATATGTATTATATTTCTAATGTAAAAAAACAGCTAAACGTCAACGTGTTTTTATATGAGGGTACTTATAGTGGTTTTAAGTATTTATTGTGACTATTTGATAGTATTTGCACAATTATTAAAGATTTAGTTGAAAATTGGGGAGAAACAGTACGAATGGTCGAAATTTCAATATGCAGCCGTGAAAAAAATACTCTATCAAAATTTTGAAAGTATATTTTTCTATTTGTGCTCGTAATGACACGTCGTTTGAGCCCAACATTGCGCAAAAAATTTAATTCTGTACTCAAATGCACTAGAAATTGAAAGTTGAATGGCACTTAGTGGACTATAAGTAGCCTCGTATAAAAATGTTTGACGTTCCCGTAATCAGCTCTTTAATACGCATCTTTTGAGACCCCATCGTAAAGATATTGTTCAATATACCACCTTAATGTAGATATCTTCTGAAGGTCACAAAACGTGCAAGTAGTTTAGAAATTGTTCCGAATTTGCTCCGACGTGTCTACCAAAATGTTGGTCCTAGAAGAAACACAAAATTCTGCAAACAACTACATACATCTAAAAAAATCGGAACTAGTTTAAAAAAAAAAAAAAATCACATTGCTATGCGACTAGAAAGAGTTTAGTTGACCAGAATTTTCTGACATAATAACAAACGAAACATTTCGTCGCTGCGCTGGCGAAAAAAAATGTGTAATTTTTAGGAAAAGGATTTACTGCACAATTGAAAATCATTTGTATTTATGCATACACTCACGAAGCTCCTTCCTAATAACTGCATCGGCTTCGAAGTTCCTATATGGTATTAGCAAAGACAAAGTTGTAGAACATATGTTCCAAAAAAATTTTAGTTTTCTTTCTTTCCTGAAGCGTTAACAATAAACATATAACTGTTTTCGTTGGCCCCGTACCTATTTGCTTTGCTGGGTTCCCCGTCCGTATGTATGTTCATGTGTTATCAGTGACTTTGAACTGAACTGCACTGACTGAACTGAGCTGAGCTGAACTACACCGAACAAATGCGATTATTGGCAACAACCACAACCACAGCTACAGCAACAACTACAAATGATGAGCTGTTCATGTAAATGAATTTATTCCGGCCGTCTACAGCGCCATGGATTGGGGGAGGGATTTGAGGCCGAACAGGCCGAGTATTTGACATTCGTCAGCAATTAATTTTGTGCACCTCAACAACTTTGTTGCAGGAATTCAATTGGCACACCAGTCATAAACACACAGAAGACCACTGGGCCACTACATCTCTCCAGTATGCGTCGTTTTATGCCTTTTCCCAATTTGAAAGCCCTATTTGCAACATCGCTCGAGTGGTGGTGGTGCAACGGCGATGACTTTGACGACTCGTGCAGATACATGGGATGATCATCCGATCACGGTCAGCTTCAGTTGCATCGTTAACATCGCTCATAAAATCTGGCTAACCAACGGCCACCAACTAAAAATGTTATTACGACGTACTTTGTTTGTATCTCATCAACTTTTATGAGCCATTTAGGCGAAACGTGATTTGAATTTCGATTGCCTCAAATGTGAGCATGAATAGCAGTCGCCGTCGTCATCAAATACATTCGTTTCGTTACATATCTTCATCCCCCGGTTTATCTGTCTAATTTTTCTTCTTCTTAGTTCTCATTTTCACTTCCAAAGCTTTGGTTGTACCGACATGGAATAATTGTCCACCTCCATATCGATCCGATGCCCTACATTAGCCAGTACAGTACATAGTTGTAAACCTTTTTACAAGACATCTTAGTAGTTTGATTAGGGGCGAATCAAACTATCTACGTACAATCGAACCGCGTAACTTGTGCATGCAAACAATTTTTTAGTTTTATTGTGTACAGGTTGCAAATTTGGCGTCAGTGCCAAATGGAGAAATTAAAAAATGTTTTCATGTTAACATGTTGACAAGTTTATACTACATACAAGTTTAGAAACATTTAAGTGAAAAATGGTTGGCTTGGTAGGGATAATAGATCATTAAGGAGAACGCGCACCCACTAGCATGACTGCCTAGACAGAATTTAAAGATGGCAAAGCGCTGGCAGACAGAATCTTTCTTGAAAAACAGTGTTTTGCCAGTAGTACCTTTAAATAATTTGCCAGTACAGTTCCAACCTAAGACACAATTGAAGCCATTTTGCGAATAAAGTTGCAAACGACAAAATCAAATAGGCACTTCGTAGTTGTTATCTCTTTAAGATGTGGATTAATTTATACTTTTATTAACATTAAACAGAAAATTGTGGAAATAATTTTTAATACACATCGTTTTTTAACTTTGAAACGGATTTAAAATGTCAGAAACTGATAGTTTTACTTGGAGTAATTCGAATTGAAATTCACAAAAAAGCCACAAATTTAAAACTCACTAGTCGTGCCAATTTCCTGACCTTGTAAGCTTGTATTAATTATGAACGTCTCCTACATTAACTAAAAAAATCGGTCATAAAATTCAAATTAAAAAGTACAATGTTTTTGTCAATATGAGGCTCAAACGTGGCATGATGAGCATAAATAGAAATATGTTTTATAAATTTTGACAGAGAATTTTTTCACGGCGGCATTTTGATGTCTTGCTCACTCATATTTTTCCAAATTTTCGCGGATTTCTTAATGTATTTCGCGAATTCCCTTTTCATTATATTTATTTGATATATTTAATAGTATTGTCATGTGAAATACAAAATGAAGTTTATTATAAATTTAATTGAAAATTGGGATAGAAAAGTATGCATTATCATGATATGAAAATGTTGCCGTCGAAAAAGAATGTTGAAAATATATTAATCTATTTAGTTTAGCAGATCGTTTGAAGCCCATATTAACCAAAAGGATACTGTAACTACCCTCGAATAAAAATTAAATTTGACGTTCTCGTAATCAGCTCTTTGATGTACATACATCCTATGAGACCGCCACGTTTAAAATGCAAATAGACGCGGTATTCAATACACCCTACTGTTCAATATAATATTTGAAAGTGTAGCGCGCCTTTCGAAATATCGTGGGTCAAATTCATAAATTTTGCCCAAATATGAATTGGCTGTCATTTGGTAGATGTGAGAAATTAGGCTCTGTATTTACCGATAGTTTATTTGACGGTGTAAAATTGGTGACATTATGTTGAGAAAATGTATCGAATTGTTGCTCGCAAAACATCTGAATTCAAATTTGTGATTTCTTCGTCAATGTTGGGTTTCAAGAGTTGTACGGTTTGTAGTGTGTTGTGTGGTAAGCACGAAAGGAAGAAGACAGACGCCGTCAGATATGGTGATAACATGGCCCGGATATTGTTATTCCAAACCCTCAATCGTTGTCGAAGCTGTGTGAGCTGCTGAAACCAACAAAATAAAACGCGTTCACCGTCCTCAAAAACAAGGAGCAATCATTTCTTAACTGCAAATGCCACACCAAACAGTCACTTTGAGGGAATGCAATGACTGCTCCTGCATTCCAGTAGGATTCTCCCTGCCCTGCAATCGCACATTTTGTTTATTTACATGGAAGGAAAGTGAAAATTAGCTTCGTCGCCAGGGTCGGATTAACCCTGTCGGTGCCCCTAGGCAAAACAATTCTCGGGCCCCTCTATCCTTTTCTAACTTCCTAAAATAAGTTTTTTTCTACAACAATGCAATTATATTCATAATTCCGCTATTTTTTACTACATTACGAAGGTATGCCAACACCCTAAATAATAAAACAAATGAAAGGAAAGTATGCATATTTTTTATTAAATACAATAAACTTCAATTCAATTTCGGTAGTGATAGTTTTGTAAAGTAAAATTTGTATATTTAAATATTAACTCTTCTAACTTTTTTAGATATAAAATCGTTTAAAACATCTTGAAAGTTGACCTTTTCCAATATATCATTTTCAATCGACATTATCGCCATTGAATTTATACAGTTCTGAGACATGGATGAACGAAGACAGATTTTTATTAGGTTTAATTTTGAAAAGTTACGTTCACCCGTGTCGTTTGATATCATCAGACTTCTATATATTTGCAATGCTATCATAACATTCGGGAAAGTTGATTGTGCCATATTATCAAAAAGCAAATTGTTCGATTCCTCGGCAGGTACAATTTTATCTTTCCCCGCATCCACTAATTGTAAGACAAAGTACTTAAACTGCACCATCTCGTCTATAAACTCAGGCTCAATGTCATCGGAATAATGTTTACTAAACTTTGTACAAGCCTTTTTAATTTCATCATTGGACTTTGTCAAGAAATCTGTCAGAAATCCAAATTTCTCGATAAGCTTCTAGTTGCCGCGACAATTCTGAATACAGCATGTCTAGTACAGGCAAATAAGTTTCAATTTTTAGCTTCTCTTTTCCTCTGAGCAAAACGTCTTCTGCAGATCCGTCATCGTGATGCCTTCTCCTATTTCGCACACGCTGATTTTCATCTCTGTATTGGGTATCAGTTTTCTCATTTGCCTTCATCTCGTAATCGTTAAATAATTCTCGCTGTGAAAGCAAAAAATCTAAAAGCGATTTTAAAAGGTCGACTGCCATTCGAAGTTCAATAGTTGTTTTTTGTAAAGATATACTGGCATCATTGATTCGATCTAGTATGGCAGCCCAGAATATTGCCATTACAGCATGTTCTTTTTTTTTAATTCCTTTAATAGACATCTGGCCTCGTGAATGACTAGAGATGTCTGAGTCTCTTCATCAGCAATATACTGCAAAGCTTTCTGGAAACTCTTGTAACCTTTTGACAAAGCCTTTGTCGATTCGGTTCTTGCACACCATCTGGTGTCGGACACTCTTTTCAAAACTAATGCCGAATATTGCTCACCTTCATCACCTTTTTCAAGATGTTTGAGCACAATTGCCCAGCGGTGAGTCGATGCCGAAAAAAAGTTGTATAGTGCCTTTACAAGTCCGAAGAATGAGATTGCTCCAACGCAGCTCTCAGCAGCACGTACTCCAATCAAATTCAGTGAGTGCGCTGCACACGGAACGTAGTGTGCAAGGTGATTTATTTTTTTAATATGCGCCTGTAGACCATTATAACAACCAGCCATATTTGACGCATTATCGTAAGACCGGCCTCTCGCATTTTTTATATCAATGTTAGATTGCTTTAAAAAATTTAAAACTGTGGTGGCTATTTCTTCCCCTTTGTGACTAATTATAGGAATAAACGTCAGAAAACGTTCTGCTACTTTTCTATTTGACGTAACGTATCTCAGCACTACAGTCAACTGATCAGTATGAGATATGTCAGGTGTTGAATCGACGCTAATTGAAAAATATTTGGCTTCAATAATTTCATTAACAATTAATTTTAAAACCTTACTTCCTAATATTTCATATGATTGTCGTCCTCTACCTACATTACCATATTTGGCTAAATTCGAACTAAGGAACGGATCGTACACTGCGAGTAATTCTAAAATTCTCAAATAGTTTCCATTATGTTGAGAACCAAGAATTTTATTATCACCACGAAATGGTAATCCACGGGACGATAAAAATTTAATCTCTGAGACCACTCTTTGTAAAACTTGTATCCAATATTCTCTTTCTTTGTTGAATGTAATTTCCAACGAGGTGTCGATTCGGCCATGAATACGTCGTCTCGTAATCAGTGTCTGTACACATAGTCGGTGCGTTGCATTATTCTCATGGGATTGAATTCGGTGCGACGCGTTTTTCCAATCAGAAAATCCAGTTTGAAATTGAGACTGGCTTTGAGCTTCACCAAAACTGACACATGGAAAACAGTATACTTTTCCAGTAGATGGAGAATACATGAGCCACTCTCGTTTTATTTTACCACCACTTATATGTTGCCGAAAAAACATAGATTGGGAAAACAATCTTTTGCTATCTTCGTATTGTCGGCTTGAAGCAGAAAAATCACACTCAAAGTGTTGACATTCGTTAGGATCTCTAGTACACCAAAAATCTTGTATTTCGTTGGTAATATTGTGCCATAAGCCCATGTCAGTCTGGTATTCTACTCCTAGATGGACTACATTTTGGTGTAGTAATTGGGCATTGGTCTCGGCCTCACTTTCCTCTGCACCCGCTAAAGTAACTGTTTCATGATCCTGGTTAGTCTGTTCAGAACACTCGCAAGGAATCTCTACTAGGTCCAGCACCATAGTTTGGCTAGCAGACGTACTTGAAGAAGGTTGATTTTCCGTTGATTGGTGACTAAATCCGAGTTGAAAAAGTTTTGTGTCTTCTTTAATTGTTCATCACGCTTGTTTTGTTGCTCTTGCCGCTTTTTACGTTTACTGAAACACTTATGTAGGTGTTTTTTCTTTACGGGTTGCTCCGACATTTTGTTCCTGTGCGTGCTGACCTGAAATTTACAAATAACATTTGAGAAGTAAGCACTTTAAATAAATAAAATCATCCGAAGCACAGCGAACGGTGAAAGAAAACAATCGGCAATATTATTATCAATACACCATTTATTATTTTTCTGCCTATAGCTATTAGGCTAATGTATGTAGAGAAAATGCGAAACAACACTAGAGAAATAGTAATAATTTCTATAATATATTCACAAGAAAAACATCGGCACTTCCAATTTTATAATATTATATGAAATAAGAATGTAAAATAAAATATCGTAATCAAACTTACCTTGTCGCTTCAGTTTTAGTATTACACTTGGTTGTCGTCTCGCGGAAGGAATCTAATCCAAATTCGTGTGTATTAAAACACAGAGCACAGTTAAACTTTTTAAATTAAATTCCCGGTAGCAAAACTCACAAATCGCAATCACACAACGAGTTAGGGCTGCGACATCGACCTCAAAACATCGATGTTTTTCAACATCGATGTTTCAAATGAGAAACATCGATGTCGATAAAACATCGGTTAAAAACATCGATGTTTCCAAACATCGATGTTTCTGCGCACGTATTCTTTTCCCTCTGACATTGACTAAAAAAAAATGTTTCTGCGTGTTTTGTTTTCCCTGAAGTGCAGTTTTATATATGTCATGTCGATGATATTAAGCAAAAACATTCAAAAGTTGATTAGTACTGCTTTTTTTATTTTTATTGCTAAAAAACTTTAATAAAAAACATCGATGTTTTCAAAATAAAAAATTTATAGAAAAAACATCGATGTTTTCGAATTGCTAACAAAATTATATAAAAAAAACATTAATATTTTCAAACATCGATGTTTGGATTTCGCTTTTATATATGACGTGCCGGCGTATATATCACCCTATTGGTCGATATAAAGCAAAAACATGCAAAAGTTGATTAGTACTGTTTTTTTGTTTTTATTGCTAAAAAACTTTAATAAAAAACATCGATGTTTTCAAAATAAAAAATTTATAGAAAAAACATCGATGTTTTCGAATTGCTAACAAAATTATATAAAAAAAACATTAATATTTTCAAACAACGATGTTTTTTTTTTTTTTTTTTACAATTTAAATTTTATTTTGTCCATATATTCATTTAACAATTTTTCATATCTTATTCTAGAGATTCTTCTTCTCTCCCAACGTCCTAAGACTGTACTGGGAATATATGCCTTATGGTTAATTTAAGTGCCTGTAAGACCAGCCCACTTATACTCTTGCGTATATATTAACATTCTTCTTGGTTCAGCTTTCGCGGGAAAAGGACCATAAACCCCGGAAAACATCGATGTTTTTTCTATAAATTTTGTTAATTTGAAAAACATCGATATAAAAGGCAGCACTAATAAAGTTTTGTATATACTATTTGCCTTTATATCGACGAATAGGGTGATTTGTATATTGACAACACATATCTACAAGAGAATTTCAGCAAAAACAAAACAACGATGTTTGTATTCAGTTTGTTAACAATTCGAAAACATCGATGTTTCTCATTTCATTTCTGCAAAATTAAGACACCCCCAAAAACATCGATGTTTTTGAATATTTTAAGCATAAAATAACTCCAGTATACATAAAATAACTCCAGTATAAATAAAGTTTTGTATATCGTTTTGTAAACATCGATGTCGGTAAAAACTTCTACGCCGATCGTTTGTTACTTCAGCCGCGCCATTGAATCGATGTAACATCGGTCAAAAACATCGATGTTTCCGCTCACGCCGCCGAGGAGTTTGTGACTAAAAAAAAAAAAAGGTCCTCAAATGAAACACATGCGAAGCCGACAATTTAATTTTGCCTCGGCTCAAAACCAGTCCGAAAGCAAAAACATCGATGCAAATATCGATACCAAACATCGATGTTGGAAAAACATCGGCACTAAGACATCGATGTTAAAAGTATTCGATGTTTTAGAAAAACATCGATGTTTTTAAAACATCGATGTCGATGTCGCAGCCCTACAACGAGTGTTTCAAACCATATATTTGTAATACAACTACGCTATGTAATGTATCCAACTAATCGGGGACTCCCCCAATGCTCTTTGTCATGCGAACCAGTATTGCCAACCTTATGAATGTGATGTGGCCACAGAGTAGATTAAATAGTACCAGTACTTGTGCATTCACAATGTAGAATTTTTGAAGCGCTAGCCGTCGTCTTATTAGTCGGCGTTGAAATCGCCACGAAAAAATCGAATATCATTTATAATAATTTGAAATATGACAATGTAATATAAAAAACACAAGGCAATAATATTTCCATTGAGGATACAAATCTTCAAATTAAATTTTCAATCGATGAAACAATTAATTTTTTATCGGTGTGCTGGGGCCCTTAGCCTTTGCGGGGCCCCTAGGCAGTTGCCTACACTGCCTTATGGATAATCCGGCCCTGTTCGTCGCTCATTATGATTTTGGATAGAAGATCCCCGCTTGACGGTAGAGGCAGTGTAGCCAGAAGTGATGATTTATCGTCACTTTGACGATTTCTGGGCCCAAAGACAGAAAATGATGATATGACGATTTTTGCTCCTGAAATAACGACTTTTATTTATAGCAGCTCTATAGCAAATTTTAAATTGATGGTACCCAAACAACGACAGCTATACATATTTAAACATAAGCTTTAACCCATTAACAGGTATTGGATAAAACAAAATTCCGCACAATTCCAGTTTTAAAATAACTATTTTTATAGGCTGACTGAGGAAGTATAGAACTGTAAAAATACATACGTATATAAAAATACCATGTTAATATATCGTCGGTTGACATGAAAAACTCACTAAGTACACATTTTCACTAAAATTTCTTTTTAATGCTCAGTACTATAATTTTCAATTGTGTATCGCAGGAAAATCTCCGTAAGTCCCTAAGTGCTTCCAAAATACCAGTTTCAAATTTTCAAATTTCATTAACTTCGGTCTTTCAGATTTTTACGTCAGGGAAAAATCATGAACGTACTTAATGAATATTTCTTGCGTACACTCTATGCTATATACGTACTTAATGAACTTTGCAGAATTTTTGTTTTATTTGAAATTGTATTTTTCATACATAAAAGAAATAAACAAAAACACATAAGATAACTGCTGTTCCTCCAACATGATAGTAACTGAGCAAATTATCCTCAAACTAACTTTTACCATCGCGTTGCTACACTCAATACGGGGAATTCCCTATTTCAGTAGAACGTATTCTTAAAACAGGGATTTCCATTTCATACCACAATTGTGGCAGACCACCTCTCACAAAATTCTTATGCTCCTTCATTCAGTCGTCTGTGTGACTTTGGTAAGACAAGAGGTAAATACTTGGCCGAATTGGCAATGAATAAACAAAGGCATAAAGAAACTCTCGATAATCTTGTAAGTACTTTCTTTATGTTTAGATTCAACTTGAGGATAATAATATTAATTTATGGAATCCTTCTTATAGAATCATAAATCCATACTTGGTGCTCAAAGAGATTTGTTTGATGATAAATCTGTTAGTGTATTTGAGGTACCACAATCTGGTGTCACATGTTTTAATGATTTTGTATTATCTATTACCTACTATTTTGAAACGATAATATTAACATCGGGCTTAATTCTATATTCAAAACTGATTTTGCATCCTTTATACATTAAGATTCATACTGGAGTTTTACAAGGCATACATGCAGCTGATAGTGTTCAGAACGATGTGAATGAAGAGGCCAAAGGAATTGAAGTTAATGTAAGTTACAACTCACAACTATATTTACAGTTTTTGCTTGTCAAAATTTCAATCATAATCATAAGCTCTCTTTGACTTTGGGCAGATGCAAAACGACACATATCGACTTGTGAACTATGATTGCAATAGTGTTGATACAGACTTTAGTGGAGATTCCAATGATGACCCAACTTTCCAGCCTGTACGAGAGGATTCTGGCAATTCCGATTATTCGGATGAAATTGACAAAAAAAAGATCTAACAAGACGCAGAACAAATCACCCAGAAACCTGGAAAGTCAATGTAGTGAAATCTCTTCGAGAAAAATGTATGCCTTATACTACCAAAAACAAAAGCCATCCTGCAAAAGCTCCAAAACTTGCTGATTGTTCCAAATGTAAGTTTAAGTGTACAAGCAATATTACAGAAGAGGACAGACAAAAAACTTGTAAATTGTATTGGGGATTTTGTGACTTTGCTAGAAAGAAAGATTTTATATCAAAATTTGTCCAAGCAGAGCCACCGAAACGTAGAAAAGTAGATCCCAGCAGTGATAAAGCACGAAATGTTTCTGAAAAATATTTCTTAGAAAATAGCTCTGGAACACGTCATATAGTATGTTCAAATTATTTTGAAAAGGCGTTGTGTATTTCGAATGGGCCTATTAATACAGCCATCAGCGGTTCCCATTTTGGATCATTCACTGATAACGATAAAAGGGGCCGAAAGGCGCCTGGTAACAAAACTAGCGAATTAGTGGTCGCTTTAGTAAAAACACATATATAAAAAGCTTCCCAGTTATGGAATCCCACTATGTTCGAAAGTCCTCAAGGAAACTACCTAAATAGTGATCTGTCTATTTGGAAGATGTATAATCTTTACCGTAATGATTTCTGCAAAGAACGCAATATTACTGAAATTGTCACCGAAAAAACTTATAGAAGGATATTCTGCGATAATTATAACTATTCGTTTTTTAAACCAAAAAAAGACCTCTGTGCAAGGTGCGCTAAATATGATCAAGCCATAAATAAAAACGAGCTGGAAGCAGAGCATTCAATGCATTTAATGAGAAAAAAACAGTGTAATGAAGCCAAGGAAAATGATAAACTGAGATGCAAAAATGATCCTGCGTTCATTACTTGTACTTTCGATTTGCAAAGTTGCCGTATTCGAGTGTCTCATTGTTTTATTATTCCAGAAAGATATGCGTATATAATTTGACTATCTACGTAGGAAGCGGAGAAAATGCTCATTGTTACACTTGGAATGAATTGAATGGTAAGCGAGGGAGCAATGAGATAGGCTCAATTTTGTTTCGTTTCCTAAAAGCATTGCCCTTGACCGTGACAGATGTTTCACTCTTCTGTGACATTTGTGGTGGTCAGAACAGAAACCAGCAAGTAGCAGCCGTGTTAATGTATGCTGTAAAACATTTCAGTAATCTCAACAGATTTTAGCTAAAATTTTTAGAGTCAGGTCATTCGCGCATGGAATGTGACTCCATGCATTCCGCAATAGAGTCGGCAAAAAAAATAAAGGCGCTTACACCATGTCTGACTGGATACGGATTTTTCAATCTGCTAGATCTTCCAAAAAAAGATAAAAAGAAGGGTGAATATCAAGTTCATCTCTTAAAGTTCGCGGATTTCTATAACCTACAGGAACTAGCAGCTACCACTATCAAAAACCGGAACAAAGACGAGTGTGGTGAAAAAGTGTCATGGCTTAAAATAAAGTGTTTAAAATTCGAAAAAGAATTCCCAGAAATTTTATATTATAGATACGATCATACATCTGACTACAAAAAAATAAATGTATCCGGAAGAGGTCGCCGAAGGACAATAGTTGAACTAAAATCAGCATACTGTAATCTTTTACCTATTTCAGAAGCAAAAAAAACTGACCTTGTAAAACTTTGCGATGCTGGTCTAATTCCAGAAGAAGTTATCCCGTGGTTCAAAAGTTTGCCCACTATTAATTTTGTACATCCGGAACTCTTACCAGAGCCATCTAATGATGAAAGCGATATAGAGGACGACGAAAGTGTCTAAAATATGATTAAATGATTAAATAAATGATTAATCTTACTAAAAGTAGAATTTGTTTTTCAATATGTGCCTCTATGTTTGTGATCCCGGCAGGTAAAATTCATTCAGTCCTTCATTTCGCACTTTTACGAAGACTTTTGCATTAAACACGAAGATACAAGCTCGACTATAAAAAAGAAATATAGTTTTATTATAATCTACGATTTTAAGTCGATAACTACTAAAATAGAATTTTGGTACAAAATAATTGATTAAAACCCCATTATCTCCATTGTGCTCTAAACGCACTTAGTGAGTTTTTCCTGTCAACCGACGATATATGCCCTAAATATTAGGGTTGCTTGTTATTGAATTAAGTTATTGTCGCTTATGGGTTCACAAAAAAACGGTCCGCCTCATTTCAGTTGTCAAACTCTACACAAATGTACACCAAAACCAGTACATAAGTTTCAGTCGGGTGAACCGACTTAAGCATACCCTCACCCTGAGTCATCCATTGCGTGGGCGTTCTGTTAAATAATAAAAACGCCCATACTCAAAAGTGACCATTTCAATACCAGATTGACATTGCGGTAAATATTATTGAATACCCAAATTAGTTAGTTTCCCTCCCAATATTTATATGCGAGGTACAAAAATGGGCATGGCAAGTTGTTACCAAAATTTTGATCAGTACCAAATTTTATTCAGATAGGTTATGATTTATTGGAGATATCGAATCGACAAACAGCAAATACGCCCAACTTTTGCATGGGAGGTACGAAACTGGGCGTGGCACATTAGTCAGTTATTAATTAGCAAAATTTAGCATAGTACCGAATTTTGTTAAGATCGGTTGTAGTTTACGACAGATCGTGTCGATCAACCGGTCATCCGCCCAACTTTTATATGGGAGGTACCAGAATGGACTTGGCAAAACGGCTCATTTTCTATAGGAGAGCTTTATTTGACTAAATATTGATTAGTACAAACATTCATAAAGATTGGTTCGGGTTTGCGGGACTTCTCGTGCCGAACAACCAGACGGCCAAACAACTTTTGTATGGGAGGTACCACAGTGGGCGTGGAAAATCACTTTTGGTTTACTCGGTGATTGGCGTTTGATAACGTGAAGCCTTATACCTAATTTCATTAAGGTTGGAAGTGTTTCACGCGATTTATCTGATTGACAACCCGAACGAACACCCTGTTTTGTATGGGAGGTACCAGAATGGGCGTGACAACCTCGGCCATTTCCTCCAGCTTACTAGGGATTTACAGATTATTAACCGGTGTGAAAGTTGAAGCAAATCACATCTACCAGAAGAAAGGTTTGACAGAAATATGATTTTGTGCTAAATGTGTCGATTTGTATGGAAGGTACCAGAAGGGGCGTGGTCACAACGCCCATTTTCAATCCCAAACTCAATATTGGCAAATAATAGTCACTGACAAAAATTCATTGTGATCTGTAAATATTTACGGCAATTATCGTGTTGACCAGCGTGCCAGACACACAGACAGACGGACAGACAGACAGCCGGACACGGCTCAAACGTCTTAGAAAGTCATAAAACGAATTTCGTCCAAAGATACTAAGGGTCTAATATGGCTCCTTCTATGTGTTACATTTTTTTACCTATTAAATGATATATACCCCATCCCAATGGGTGAGGGTATAAATATATGAATACAAAAAAAGTACTAATAAGGGTTTTCCAATTCGAGTGATATGATTTTTATTAAAAAGTAACAATACTTCACATTTTGTATTTAATGTGAAGTGCAGTGGATACAATTAAGTTCTGAATAAAACGTCCTTCAAATGGTTTACACGTGTTCTTTTGCAGGAACGAATTCGATGAACCCAATTTTCGAGCACTGTTTCCACTAAATCAAGTCGAATGTGGCAGACAGTCTGGTTTATTGCTAAAGACCAATGACTTTAAATAACTCCACAAGAAATAGTCTAATGGTGTGAAATCACAACTTTTTGGAGGCCATTCAATGTCACAATTTTTTGAAATATTCGAATCTCCAAACTTTTCTCGCAATTATTCGGTTGTTGCACGTACTGTTTGGCACTTAAGCCAGTCTTGTTAGAACCAGATGTTGTCCAGATCAACTTCTTCCAATTTCGGCCATAAAAAATTGGTTATCATCGATCTTTACTGCTCTCCATTGACAGTGCCGGTGTTACCAGCTTCATTTCGAAGAATTGCGGTCTTCAGCAACACTTGCCTTAACGGCAGCAATATTTTCATTACATCGAGCGGTTCTTTGTCTTATTGGCAGTTGAACATTATGGAAAGACAATGCACGCTCGTCATTTGCCACAAATTCGACGAATAGCGAGCATAGTTGGACGATTATTACGACCATAAAATGGCAAAAGCGCACGAAAAGTTGCAATTGGAGAACGATTATTTTTATAAAAAAAATTTAATAATTTTAAACGTTGTTCTTGCGTATGATAAAATTGTACACATTATTGATTACAATGAAAAAAAAAGACAGATCATGACATACTACAAATTGCCGAAACGTCACTTAGAAGTCATATCACTCACATTGGAACAGTCTTTACTAATTCATATGAGTTTGACAAGTGTTACGAATAATGACATGGAAAAAATAAAATAACCTGATTCGACGGCTTTACCTGATAGATAATTCTACCACGATCAAATATGTACAAGGTGTTTCAAAAGAAGTCATCCGATGTTGTTTGGCTCTCTTTTTTTTTCTAAATGAAAAACTTCGATTCTGTTTTTTGATTATGTTTATTTGAACCTTTAGAATTTTATTGGTTAAGTTGAGAAGATGATATCGGTTAAATGGGCGCTGACACAATTGATTACCATACGGGCTCGTTTTATGTAATTTTTGTTCATAATGATTGGAAAATCATAATGAGCGATGAGGCTCATTTCCACCTGAGCGGGTACGTGAACAAGCAAAACTATCGCAAACTTATGGCCTGTTCCCCAATATCGAACGAAAAACTAGGCAAACGAAAGCCAGTCACTCACATTCGACTCAAATTGGTCTCCTCCATAAATTAAACGTCATAGGTATTATTGCAAGTGAACATTGGATGGTGGAATTCATGGGTTCAATAATACCAGACAGAAAAAGTTAAGTAAGCATTTCATGTACCTCCACTAGCTGTAAGTTAATTTTTGTCGAATTTCTCTCATTTCCACAAACCTACACAGAAAAAAATATTCCCGAATTAATTTCAATTACTGATTTGCTTGAAAACAGAGATAAAATTCAATTATTTCATTATTTGATCCAATCATTTGAATACTTGGTTCAACAATTTTACATTTTAAAAAGCGAAGAAGATCAATTTAAATTTCACTGGAATCAAGTACTTGTGTACTTGAAATTACAACATTCTTTATATGTTATTTGACGTTTTTTTGTTCGATTTTTAAGGCGAATTTTTGTTTTTGTCAGGGAGAACAAGTGGAAGATGCGCATCACCAAAAATCCGTTACAAACGGTGTTTTGTTATTGCAATCGGCACTCGTCAACACAATGACAGCAACAACACATTTGCTACAAAATTATTGCGAAATCAAAACACATCTTTGAGAATTTACAAATAAATGTTCAAACGAAAAAAGACATACCATAAGCAAAAACAAGAAAATGCATGGGCACGCACGCGCAATGCAAACATTCTAGCAGTAGTGGAATAGAGAAGAAAAAACGAAACAAAAATGTTCCGCTCTCCCTCCCGCAACATAAACTGTGACTGCTGATGGATAGAGCCGTGGCAGAGTGAACAATCAATGATCTGGCGTAAAGAGAAGAACAAAAGAGCATTGTATAGCTGAGATATAGAGTGGCATGCAAAAGTAAGGACACTGCAATAATATATTTAAAATAAATACAGTTTTTATTTTTCTTTTAAAAGTGGGAATATACACTTTTTATTTATAAAACAAGTCAAAACATTTCAACATTTATATAAAAAAAATTTATGGTGCCCTTACTTTCACGTGCCACTGTACATATTTATTCTATGGTTAGAGCTCAATTAAAAGGAGAAGAAACATTTTGCATCAGTTGTTCGATGTGATTCATAGACTACGGTTTATTTTTATTGAGTGTGCGCGAAACCGACTTTTGATTACCAGAATACTCAAGTTGAGTACGCTAGTAATCAAAACATTATATAATTTCGATTAAACGCTCACTCAACTTGATTATGCGCGTAATCAAAACATTATGTAATTTTGATTAAGCACTCACTCAACTTGATTACACGCGTAATTGAAATTTTCCATAAAAAATTGATTAAAGTCATGCTTAACTCAATTACTAATTTAATCGACAATATTAAGAAATTTTGATTAAATCTGTGCTCAAATAAATATTTGCTTTAATTGAAAACTTTTCAATTACGATCTTACAATTCGAGTAATTGAATTTACAAAAATCGTCATTGGCGGAAATCCAAGTATAAAAATAATTGAATTGACAAATATCGTAATTGATTTGAGCATTCGCTTTTTTCTGTGTACGACGAAGAGTGAGAAACGAAACGTCAGATGAGATAATTAATGTGTCTATACTAAATTCGATATTTTCGTTTGTTGGCAAATGACAGCACATTCGAAATAGAGGTACCCAAATTTGTTTTGATAAATTTTAAGTTTTCGTTCCAGTGTTGCCAGTTTAGCCCTTTTAGGGCATTTTTAGCTCTTTTTTTTGGAAACAAGGGCTGGGGCATTTTAGCTGTTTGTTTGAAATATTGCATTTTTTAGCTTTTGTTTACGTTAACAACTTATGACCTAAATCAACACTTTTTAATGTATAGCTCATTTTTTATTTTTATAATATATACATACTTTATTAATACTATATGGGTGATTCCTTGGAAATAACGTTTTTTCGGATGGTGAAATTATTAGTTTTTAACATACCTCGGATGTGATTTTTTTTTTACAGTTTTTGTTTATATATAATACTATAGTATATACCAACATCTATTGTACTACAATACAACAAACTTTTATCAATATATGTTATACTATAATTTTCAGAATTGCCACGATTCTGACATCCACGGTATTGACATTTCATATTTAAATTGACTTCATTCTATGCCAAATTGACGTGAGATAATTTCCTTTGAAAATCACATTTCGATGACTAAATATCGAACAAATTTCGTCACTAGGAGGGCGAGTATTATATTGCGCAATAAAAAAGCGGTACCATGGTATTGACTGCTAATTTTGTGACTTACCCTTCGTAAAGAAAACTCTTCACTCCAATCGATTCAATGTGGATAAATCTGTCAGCCATTGATGTAAACATAACATTTGATATACAATGGTCGAGTTCTCACAGCGAGGGCGCCTTTATACCCATCCAACATGGCGCCACAGCGGTAAAACGTAAATGTACGATATTAGGCAAAAATGCGTGGACAAAGTTTAGATCTTGTTAGTCGGGCCTAAATAGGAGATTTACGCTCGGTAAATACATGAAAATATCCTCTATCTAGACAATTTCAATGACCATAAAAAAATATCAATCCATCCTGCGAAATGAGGGAGTGAATATAGTATAAACTTTGATTTTTATGAAATGGACACGCCACGGTTCTGATATTTTCATTAGTTTCTGTATGTTTCTATCTAATAAGCGCGACGCAGGTGAGAATATTGTTGTGGAAAATCTTGTGTACCATAAAAGTATTGAAATTACGTGATTATTTATTTGCCGTCCCTTAATTACATGGAAATAAACGTGATGGACAAAGAAAACGTTATTTCCAAGGAATCACCCATATAGTGTGTAGTCATTGAAATATTTCGGTTGTGGTAAATTGTGTTTAATTTACACTGTGCGAAATAGAAAATCAAAATATTGACACCTGAAAGGTTATGTGTGTAATTAAATATCAAATAAAGAGTAGAATACGTGGGGGAAGCCATTTATTGTTCTATACACTTTTTACATGTTTTTTGAAACATGACTATAGTTACACGTAGTTCAGTGCTTTGGGTACAAACTTCCAAGGAAATGCTGCATAAAAAACTAATTTAAAATTTTGGATTACTTGTCACACTTTTGAGTAGCACTGGGGCTTGTGAAAATTTTTGATTATAAATACTTACCTCACTAATATCAAAATTGTAGTCGATTCCAAATATTTTGTTGAATTCACCCACAACATAAGTATCATTTGTGTAGCAATAAAACAATATAATATGCGGAAATTGGAAGTTTGTTGTTTAGGGAGTAAGATTTTACTTGCAGGGCAGGGCTCTTTTTTCGATTTTACTTCATTAAATCCCAATAAGTTTGAAATTTTGATTTGCAATCATATTGTAGCTATTTCCTTATTTCATAACTCTTTTTAACGTCTCTCAGAAAAAAACGAGCTGATGAAATATTGCACCATATTTGAAATATTTTAACTTTTTTCCGTTTTTAGGCTCAACTAACTCTCTTCGAAGGAATTGTAGGCTAGACATTTCTTGACAACTTTGCAAAACTTAAGACACTTGAGAACATTATCAAATATAGTATACAAAACTATTACATTGAGGTTTCCAAAATAATCATAAGAATTCATAGCTTTACAATTTTTTATTTGTCATATTATACAGGGTAATTCAGGAAGCTCCGGACAAATTTCTCCAGCATATTTCTTGGCTCATTTCATGAAAAAAAAGTCCACTAGGACCATGTCCGAAATTGCAAGGGTGCGAAATGGCAGCGGGTTCAAAATTTTCGGATTGGTGGTCGGAGGGTAATAGGGTAAAGTTGCTAACTTCTGAGCCAGTGGTCGGATTTTTGGGCTTGTTGGAAAGGTCTTTAAGACGCCTTTCAGAATCAGCCAGATCTCAGGTAACTTATGTACAAAAACAAATAAATGTCGCAGATATATAGATTGAAACCCTATTTCTGTTTTTGCACCTTCCCCACATTTTCATGTGAAATCATTGAAAACTTTCGCTAATTATTTGTTAAATGTGTGAAATATAATTATCTATGGGAAATACTGGAAAATATTCGAAATGTGACATTAAGCGTTTCAAAGTCTTAAATTCTTAAATACCTTCGTACACCTCGTATTCCCCATAAATTCAGATTCCAACTTAAAATTTGTAAGAACACTGTTTGATATTTCGTAAAAACACAACTTTTACCAGGTATACGACACATTTATGAGTTTGAGTGAAAACCCATAATATAGATACTAATATTACTAGACTACAATGAATGGAAGAAGAGTTCTAAAATTTGGTATTTATGTATTATAGTATTTGGAACCAAACATATGGGTTTCAAAGTCGATCTTTCAATCTTTGTAAATATGGAACCTGTTTTCCCAGTTTTTGGCTGCAATTTGATTTATTTATGTATTTTGTCATTTAGCTCTTTGTTCGGGGTTTGTTATTTTTTTAATATTTAGCACTAGTTTTTTGAAAGTTTCTTGTAAATCTGTTTCATTCGACTTGAAATGACAAGATTGTGGAACCAAAATTCACTTTCATTCGACTACAACAAGAACGACAACGTCGTTCGCTGTTATTGTCTGGGTGAAGTTTCATCAAATTTGGACAATCTAATCCAGGGTCAGCCAATTATGGATTGATGAGATGTTTGACCAATCATTGATTAGATTGTGAAATATAATTTAAATATAATAAATTTCACTCGAAAAATAAATATATTTATATAAACTTGAATTGGGGTTGAAGTAAATACACTCTAGAAGAGCATTACTAGTTTTTCTATTTAAATCAAAAAACTATTTTAAAACTAATGACCTCAATGCGAATTTAATTAACAATTTAATGTTAGATAATTTATAATGGCAAAATGCTTTCTTAAAACTTTTTAAGAAAACACTTGGAATCTCTCTACTTTTTAATGTAAACAAATCTACATTGTTTGCATTGTTGTTTTCGTTTATTAAAATTTTTTATATGAGATATAGTTTTATGTATTTTAAATATATAACTACGGGTGGAGCGCGGTAATTTGCTTTTTTGCACTGCAGGCTGTCGCGGCACTGTTGGTCGAAGAGAGTGGAGAGTGTGCGTGGCTTATAGTGCCTGACGGCAGATTTGTATTCGTCTGCCTTTCAGTTGCCATTATGCATAGGACACGTGGTGAGGAGAGGTCATTTTGTATTGAAGCGTATTTTTCAAATGCGCACTCGATCAATGCAGTGCAGCGTGTGTGTAACAGCGGGTGTGTAAACAAACAAAATATGCGGTACTGGAGTGAAAAACCCCCAGAGAACTACACCAGAGACCTCTACATTCGGACCGCGGCACTGTGTGGTGCGCCGTATTACGAGTAGGTATCGTGGGCCCTTACTTTTCCAGGATAACTGTCTTGCCGTAACTGTGAACTCCGAAAGGTACTTGACTATGATACAGGATTTTTTTCAGCCGGCTCTTGTGGCAATGCAATTAGAGGATATATTGTTCCAACAGGATGGTGCCACTCCACACACAGCGAGGGTTACCATGAATTGTTTGAGGCAAATGTTTCCTGGACGGCGTATCTCTTTGAGGGGTGATGTGAACTGGCCGGCACCCTCACCAGACTTAGCCCCATGCGATTTTTTCCTTTGGAGTTACCGGAAGTCGAAGGTGTATATCAATCGTCCCAACACCTTGGATGGCCTAATTAACATTATTGAGGCTGAAATTGGCAGAATACCAGTCGACCAGCTTGTTACAGTTCATGAAAACTTCAGAAAACGTATGCAGCAGTGTGTGGATAGCGAAGGTCGACATTTGCCAGATACACTATTTAAAACCATATAATTTAAAAATTAGCTTACTGTTCAATATAATTAAAGTATAAAATAAATTTTTCTAAAGTTCATAATGTTTTTATTTCATTCCCAAATAACCAAATTACCGCGCCCCACCCTGTATAATATATTGATTTAATTTCTTCCATTCTTCTTCATAAAAATGTTTAAATTTGGGATAGAGTTATTATATTCTGGAGTTATTATAGAGTTAGAGAGTTATTATATTCTGGACCTTCAATTTGACGATTTTTTACCAACTTTATCTGGCAACACTGGTCAGCAGGCAATAATCGGTGAAAGGTCTGCACCTTATATGATGACATTTTCCGCTCCTTTACTCAAATTCGAACCACCGTACAGTCTGGTGATGCCAAATTCCGGGAATCATTGTGTCATCGATGCTTGTGGACACTCTCGGATCTTCTTGGCCACAGCACCAATATTCTCGACCAAATAAGCGGAACGATGCCGTCCACTTCTTAGTGCGTGGGGACTTAGTGCAGCGTGACTGCAATTTTTGGCACTCACGCTCACACATTATACTCACGAATCGTACTCACGAAACGCACTCACGAATAACGAAACTATCTGTCTGTAACATTAAAGTCAAAGCACAGTGGCCTTAGTTACCATTTACAAAAGCATTTCGGCACATTTCGTTCCACCTTCAATTTCTGAAGCTGTTGTACCAAAATAGTTCCAACATTGATTAGAGATACGATATTAGGATGAGCAGGACTAATGTTGTAAAATTCCTACCCCTTTCTATAAAGAATATTGTGTATTTCTGCATAGCAGATATATTAGAGAATTTCTATTTGACAACCTGTTTTTTTTTTTAATTTGCGATAGGATTGGTTGGTTGGTTGTTTTATAATAGAATTTATATTTCCCATTCGATTCGCGCGCTTAAAATTTTGCAATAACATCATCTGCTACCTGGTCAATACTATGGATGGTATGGGATTGAGAAATATGGCCACAACTGACCAAATGTTTTTAAAATATATTTAAGATAGTGGACTCGTAATACGAGTATGAGTAATTTGGTAGCAGATAAAATGCGGCATATCGTCACGATTAAAACTGAGTTTTTGATTGATAAAGGTATGTTGCATTAAAACGGACGTCCTTGATTGTCGAGAAAATATTTGGTTAAGAAATTCAAGCGGGCCTCACAAAAAATTAGCCTTTTTCCCACGTCAAATGGGTGCAAGCACATCACAAAATTAGTCTTACCAGATCTATGAAACTCAAATGTGTTTTTTTGTTGTTGGTAAAATTTAAACCAGGGCACGAAAATAATTACTACTGATTTTTAATTTCAACTAAAAACATCATTGTGAATGAAATTTGCTAGATACAGTTAAAGTGGATCGAAAAACTTGTTATGACTCTATATATCCCTTGCAATTCACTTTTATTTTCCGGATGTTATGATAAAATTTAAAAATAACAATTATTTTTGATTCTTATAATATTTTCTTGTTTATTATTATTTTATTGTTGTATAACAAATATTGAGCCCATTTCTTCAATTATCAACAATTTTTTCAATTCTCAAATAATATATATATGTCAGCTGCAAACTGGAACTTCCATTGGAAAATTTGGCAGTTTTTAGCTTAAACATACATAGAACGTTTTCACTTGAGCACTCTTTGTTGTATTTGCAGTGTGTTAAAAAATGCATCTCGGTCAAAAAATGGAATTAACCCGTGAACATTTTCGTGCGATGAGTTTTTACGATTTTCGGCGTGGATTATCGAGACAAGTGTATCTCAATCAACTTGTTTCGACTTTTGGTAATGAAATACCATCAAAAATGCACTGTAAATAGCTGGTACCAAGAGCTCAAACTCGGACGCCGTTCGCTCCAGGATGAATTTCATGAAGGTCGTCGAACTTCGGTCGTTTTGCCGGAAACCATCGGCGCTGTGCGTGAACTGATAAAGCAAGACCGACATGTGACATACCGTGAGATTGAAGCATTCTTGGCCGTTAATATGACAAGCATCAACAAGATATTGCATGATCATTTGGCATTGGAAAAGATTTGTTCTCATTGGATGCCACATAAATTGACGAATGCTCAAAAAACGCTCGTGTTGATTAGAGCAAAGAACTTTTGAAAAAATATAACCGCGGTGACTCAGATGCAGTATTTAACATCGTAACAGGTGACAAATAATGGATCGTACATGAGCCCTAAACAAAACAGAAATCGACCATATGGGTCTTTCAAGACGAGCTAAACCCAACAAAAGTTGTTCGTGGAAGAAGCACATCGAAGCAAAAGATCGTGTTTTTTTCGGTTCAGTGGAACGTAAGACGGTCAATTCTTAGTAGTACACGACCATCTGTTTGCCAACAGTGTTCGAAGAAATAAGGAAAAACCACAAGAGAAAACGGAACATTTTGTATCAGGACAATGCGAGGTCTCACACATCAGCTGAATCAATGGGCGGCTATTTGAGCACTCAACATGTCGAATTGATGGATCATCCGCCGTACAGCCCTGATTTGGCACCCAATGCCTTCTTTCTATTCCCTAACATCAAGAAAAACTTTGTGGTCAACATTTTTCGACGACCAAAGCAGCTGTTGACGCGCTCAAAAACCATGTTTTGGAAGTGTCTCAATCGGAGTGCTTCGAAAATTGGTTTGATCGCATAGTGACGTGATATGATCTTCATGGAGAATATCTTGAAGAACAATAAAACCATTTTCAGTGATAAATGATTGTTTTTATATTTTTTCCATTTTGAACTCTGCAATTTGTAATGTAATTGCAACTTTAATGGGCGGAAATTTATATCTTTTTATAATTTGAAAATGTTTATACCTCTGTCAAATATTTATATGTGCAAAATAATTTTTTTTCTTTCCTTCTGAAAACTAACTGTAATTTAATGTCGACCATATACAATTTTTTCGAGAATATCCCTCTATAGTTATCATATACTTTTTTCTCTTTTGGACTTTATTTGTAGAAAATAATTATATGTGCAATCGCGTTCCTGACATTTTAAAGTGAACAACTCTATTTTTCTCGGGTGTTTAGCATAATATATCTTTCTGTACGTGAGTAAAGTGATAGTTACGAATATATTCTAAGAAACGTTTTATTCACAGTTTAGTTTCTAGTTGAACATGCCACGTGGAAGTGAACTTACGGATGAGGAGCGCGGAAAAATTGTTGGAATGAGACTTGCAGGTAAAGGAATTGGCGAGATTGCAGCTGCGGTAGATCGGCATCGCAATACATTTTCGAATTTCCTCAAAGACCCCGAAAAGTATGGTTGTATTAAGCGCAGTGGACGCATCCCAACTGTACACCAGAGGACAAAGCGGCGCATTTGGCATTTAGCAGCTAATGAGAATATGTGTTGTAGGGAAATAAAGGTGGAAATGGGTCTAAATGTAACGAGACAGCGTATCCAGCAACTGCTAATGAACGATATATGTAGGTCTTCGGTACCAAAGAAAAATGGTCAAACCACGCTTAAACCAGCGACATAAAAATGCGCGTATTGCTTTTGCAGAAAAGTACAAGCTTTGGGAGGACGAATTTGAAACCGTTATATTTAGTGATGAGAAAAAGTTTATTATGGACGGACCTGACGGTCACCATAAATATTGGAGAGATTTACGACATCCTCGGCAAAGGTGCTACAAGCGAAACCACGGTGGTGGATCTCTACATTTGCAGCACGAGGGAAGTCAGTAATAAGCTTTGTCCCAACTAAAATGAATTCGGAAGCGTACGTTGAACTGTTGGACAGCAATTTAATTGACTTTGCTGTCGAATTATATGGAGAAAACTGAACTTTTCAACAAGACAACGCCCCGATCCACATTGCTCGGCTCACAAGGGATGTTTTTAAGTCCCGAAATATTCAATTACTGGAGTGGCCAGCCATAAGTCCCGACCTCAACTCAATTGAAGATCTCTGGGGGATACTTTCCGCCAAGGTGTTTTCAAAGAGGAAGCAGTATACGACGCTTAAAGAACTAAAACTAGCAATATTGGCGGAATGGGATAAAATTGACATGTCCACTTTAAGCAACTTAGTGAGTTCCATGCCATGCAGGCTACAACAAGTTCTTATGCACAAGGGCAACTCAATATCATATTAATTACATATTTTAATTGGATAAGAATAAGAATTAAATTTAAGTTTAATTTTTGCATATATAAATATTTTCTATGATGAATATAACAAACACTTTTTTTTGTTCTAAAACAGAAATGAAAAAATATGGTTTCTTATAATTTTAAAGAATAATAAAACATAAACTAATATATAAAATAAAAATAAAAAAAATTTTAGTTTTCAAAGCTTCAATTCAACATGATACATTGCACATATAAATATTTGACAGGGGTAGTTCGAAAATGTGATTAAAATAATTTAATTTTACCATGAGATGGATATTTCCTCCGATTTTCAGCGACGACCTGAAGCAAAAATATTTTATCATCCTCATTACGGCACAACACGTTGCTATAGTCCTCTATTAATTTTGCGGCTCTTTCCAGATTTCTGGATCGATTACAATGAAATCTGTTGACAATCCAAAGCGTGCGACAAATTTCGCTGATTTAGGGGCGACGTAATGACTCAAATCTTCCCCCATGAGCCATTTATTCATTCGTTTCGAAGACAAGGTAATTATTTTCAAAAACATGTACAGGACGAACCCGATCTTGGGTGCCACTGCCACCTGTATCATCCAAATCATGATTTCCTACTTCATACTCGATATAATCGTTTTCTTCTTCCTCGATAGCAATAAAGTCAACCGCTTCTTCATCGCTGTCTTCGTGGGACGATTAGTCTATATCATCGTCAAATATCTCTTCCTCGTATTCCACATTCTCTTCTTCAAATGCACAAATTGTATTCGGAATTCTCCGCTTAATGTCACAGGAGGTATTCGAACCAAATAATGCAAGAGCAACAGCGTCATCACTATAATACCAGAGATGTCCACAGAATCCCTTCACCAATCGTAGCGAGACAAGCCTATCAAATGAATCATAACAATCAATCGCTATCAAAAAATTCAAATCATTATTTGGAGATTCGGTTTCTCTGATGTACACCAAGCCTTCACTTAAACTGTTACTGTTAAAATTTCGTTTCTGTCTACTAAAATCGTATAAATCGAACATGCATATAAGGGTGTCCCAAAAAATTCATATTTTTCGATTTTCATAGTTGCTCAAGCTTAATTTTAAAGCTTTTGGGGTAAAGAATTTTTGAGATTTTTTTCAGATTTTTTGAAAGAGGTTTAGAGGTCGCGCAAGTCGCATTTCTCTCGAAAATTGGGTACTCCGGACGTGTTTTGAATTTTACTTAAAATTCGGTCAATACCATTTTATTGTATATGCATAAACCAACAGTTTGGCAATCATTTTGCTCAATAAGGTACCATTTTTCGTACATTTTGGATAAAAGTTGTAAATAACGCTTTATAACTTTTAAAATTTCTATGAAAATTAAAAAAACTAATGACGGACTTTAAAAAACGGATAAATTCCAAGCAATTCTGTAAACAAATTTTGAATTTGCAGTTAGTGTTCCAGAATAATACCATTTTAAAGCTTTTAACCCATTGTGTGGAACTAATAATATTATTAACTGTTTGCCAGTTTTGCATCCAATTTGCTTTAAACATTGGACTAATGAAAAAATGTACATGCGCTAAGTAACATCAAGGAATTACACGCAGGAAAACGGCGTCAGCAATATATTGCACGAACCATATATATGTTTGGAAACATTCTTCTCATGAATTGAACACAAAGCCACATTTGGTCAGAAAAATATATATTATAGCCTATTAGTCAATGTGTGTTCAACATGTAATATTGAATAACAAGCACAATGTGTTTGAAAGTATACTATATTTGAGACAATCTACAAACATGTTCTATTGCCATCCAAACAACAAAAAAGAGAGATATTTCAGCGTGTAATAAAAGCAGATTAAAGATAATACATGCTTCAAAATAAAGAAACCCAAAGTCTCCTTTCAAATGCCATGCAATATTTTTATTGATTTTTTACAACCAGATCAAGACAAATGGGAAACCAACAAATTGTTTCACGAAGCAATCCACAAATTTTACCTATTGTATGTGGTAAATGATTTCTAGCACTTTTTTCAATTCCGAAACAGATTTTCAGAACCTGTTGCATTTAAAGTTTTTTATTTAAAGTTTTCAGTAATTCAATATTTGAAGGAAATCCAATGCAAAAGTGGTGAAAGGTTTATAGTATTATTAGTATCATACAATGGGTAAAAATCTTAAAATGGTATAACTCTGGAACAGTAACTACAAATTCAAAATGTTTGCTTACAAAATTGTTCGGGATTTATCTATCTTTTAAAGTGTAGTTTCTTTAATTTTCGTACAAATTTTAAAAGTTATATATATGTACAAAATGTATCCAAAATTTACGGTACACCCTAATGTACATTAGAAACCTTATTCATCTTTCAAATTGCATGCTTGTGGGTAAAGCTCGACTGAAGTTGGGTTTTTTGTGACAAAGCTGAAGCCGAACTTCGGCAAACATCTTACACTTTGGCCAAAGCTGGAGCACAAGTATGGGGATTCTGTTACTTTGAAGAAGTAGACAAACTACAGCTTTACTTTCTTAAAAAAATGTTAAAATTTCCGAGCTGTACACCAACATATGCATTGAGACTTGAAACAGCAGTAGCGAACGGTCATCTGCATTCACTCAACCTGTATAAACTTAACCTAGTATATGACCAAAACATTATACCAATATAGGGATAATCGATTACCACACCAATTCACGAAACTACTTCTACAGTACAAATTATCATCGGTGGAAGAACTTAATATACTGGGGACATCGTGTGGAATTGTGAAGGATGAGGATACGACGAACATGATAGAATGGCATAATAAAGAGAACAAACTTCAACATGAACTCCAAACTGAAAGCATGCAAATTCATCATGAAGGCCAGTCTAACAAGCCGCAATTATAGGCATCTAGACTATGCTCTGTATCGTTCGAGGTGTTACCTGAAATAATTTCCACTTGGATTTAAGTGAGATATTAGATTTTTCAAAAAGTTATTCCACGTCTGATTAATAGTAGTTTTTGCTGCTAAGTTTCTCCTTTTCCTCTCGAAGACTCCTACAGATGTTTTTCGTGTGTCTTCTCCAGGATTTGACGTAGCGTGAAAATCAGGTCAGTTGTCGATTTTCCAGGCCTAAAGTCACACTGCTATGGTCTAATCAGATCAGCGATAATTGGTTTTAGTCTTTCGCACATTATACTTGATAGAACCGTATATGCTATGGATAAAAGGCTCATTCCACGGTAGTTAGCACAGTTACTCGGGTCACCTTTTTAAATATGGGACATAGTACACTGAGACTCCAATCGCCGGGCATGCATTCATCTAACCAAATTTTCCTAATGAGCTGATGCATGGACCTTATCAGCTCATCACCGCCAGCCTTAAACAGCTCCGCCGGTAATCCAAGAGACGGTTTACCTCTTTTCTTTTCTCCCTATACCGCTCAGTTGCAGCTCGCGTTGCAATTGACTGTAGCATTACCATACGTGCAGCGTTCTTTTCGTCATTTGCAATGCGACACTCTTCATCGTACCACGGTTTATTGCGAAGCGGTTTTTCGAAACCAAGTACGGTTGGTGCGGCAGTTTTTGTAGAGTCGGAAATGGGTTTCCACTGCGCATCAAGATCGTCATCGGGAGGGGGTGGGTTCTGTGCCAAAAGTTGCGAGAGCTTCCTAGAGTAGGCTGTGGCTACCCAGAAAATACCTGCTTACCATTCACCAGGTTTGTAAGGGAATTTAAGAGTTGGTAGCGCTTACCATAGCCAGGAAATCATTAATGATTTTGACAAGAAATGTCCCACCAAAATGCGCATCCTCTATTGATCCAAAACGCGCTTCATTCATCGCAACATAAATAGCGTGAAGTAACGAGGCTTTTTAGGGGCAATTGTAAGTGCATCAAATGTAGAATGAAATAATTGTTGCACCAATAGCGCTATTATATTTGCAGTGGGACGGCATGAAAACATGCCTTTTTCGAAACGCTTTTGGGAACGCATTAACCTGATAAATTCCTGAATGAAAGATTTATTATTCATTTTTTTAATAATACAAAAATTTATTTACTTTTGAGATAATTTTTAACTGTTTTAAATTATAATATAAAAGTACGAAACTAAAATTAAAAAAATAAACAATATTGAATTCAGTCTGGAAAAGATATTATTATTTAAGGACACATTACGTTAGTCATCGCTATCGGTATGAACTGGCGCACTTCGTGTAATTGACCCTTGTTTATAATGCAGACTTTTGACAAGGCGAATGCATTTTTCCAAATGCGTATAAAAATCAGTCTTGTTACCGTATTCCGAACCCGCAGCTCCTGAATTCGAAGAAACTAATATTGAAACATATGTTGAAAAGGTAAAAACGCCTGAAATACTTACTATATACTGCTTTCATAAGCTTGGGATAGTTCAAAAGACGTTTCTCCCGTTGAAGTCCAAACACATTGTACTCCATAAGAAGTGGAATGCCAATCAAATGTTTAAGATGTTTTTGTACATCACCTCTGCCCAATATATACTGTATGGTGGAAATCTGCCGAATAAGAAATAAATATTTTTGTATTCAGTGTGAAACTGCTGTTAATAAATTAATACCATTGCTTCTTTGATTGTTCTTAGCAACAAGTTAATCACTCACACCCAAATCCACTGACCGCAATATACTTAATACATAAATAAAACACATCAAATGCAAACTATATGTTATACTTACGGATACACGCACAAATAAAAGTTAATTTTTTACAATTTCAATTTTGCGTAATCGCGACCTCACTCTCCAATTTTCAAATACAAACTAAATTTTAAAATGATCATCTATCGTTCTTCGTAAAAAATTTAATTATCAATCGTTATAGATCGTAGGAAAAACAAAAACAATGACTGCATACTTTATTGCAACTTAGTAAGCGAGATAGGTTGCACTAATACATCTCTCGCTTACCTATTTGACCCGAATTCAGCGCTAAACTCTGCACTATAACTTCGTTTTAATAATTCTTTATTGCTTACTCGTTTGCAACATTGTAAGAGAAATTCCGTCACCATTATATGCATTTCTCCCTTACTTTGCTGGTCCAGAAATTCACATATTGCTGCATTCTAAAGGAGCGCTAAATTGTAGTGCCTACAATATGGAAACAACATTTCTTCTGCTTCCAAACTTAAAATTTTTTTTTTGCTGGGTACCTCTGGTAATTGCAGCTTTCCGATGTCCAGCTTCCTCTGCGTCTGGTTTCGTACGATTTTCGCTCTACTTAATCTTGTGCGAAACTTTGCTGCTACCAGGTAGTGATCAGAATCGATGATGTGATTACACTGGATGAGTACCTTCCATCCATTACCACATAATCAATTTGGTTCTTAGTTCTTTGATCAGGGGATACCCAAGTAGTCGTGTGGATGTCTTAATGCTGGAATCTTGTACCACTAATGACCGTGTTTTTCGCCGCGGCAAAGTCAATCAGTCTCATACCGTTGTCGGAACTGTCAGCATGTAGACTGAAATTGCCAATAGTTGGATTAAACACATTCCCCTTCTTACTTTGGCATTAAAATCTCCTAGTACAATCTTAATGTCATGGCCAGGGCAGCGGTCATATGTTTCCTCTAGGAGCTCATAGAATATGTCTTTGGCATCATCATCTTTCTCTTCTGTCGGAGCATGCACACAAATTAGGGAAATATAAAAATATTTCGCTTTTATGCGGTTCACAGGATTGAACCTAGATACTAGATGTCGCAGTCTTTTGCCAACTACAAATCCACAACCAAATTCATGTTTTTTTTCATGGCAACTGTAGTATATATCGCTGTTTCTTTTTCTTGTGCAGCCATGTGCTGTCCATCGCATTTCCTGGATAGCGGTAATGTCAGCCTTATAACTTTCGAGGACATCTGCCAGTGGGATACTTGCACCGGAACTATATAGAGTTATTACATTCCAAGTGCATATCCGTAAATCGTGGCCCTTATAACGTTTGCGGGGGTCGTCAACAAATAGGGGTCGTTTATGTTTTCTTTTGACGTAGAATACGTCTTACCTTACGGTATGAGGAGTCATGTCAGGTTTTTATTGTTGTAATCTTTATTTCATTGAATTTGAGGAAACGGCTAGATGAATTTTTTTAAAATTTTTTTTGTAGGTAAATGAAGATGTTATCTTTCGTATACATTTCATAGTGGTTGATATATTTCTAGTATTTTAATTTCTCAAATGAAAATTTTTTAAACACATACACTCAAACATATGTGTGGTGTTTGGTTGAGTGTTTTTGGTTGCTCAACATTGCTTAGGAACATGTGTCTAGTAAAAAGTGAAACGAACAGCACACTAATGTTGCTTGGCAACATGTATCTAGTAAAAAGTGAAACAAACAGTAAGCTAACGTAATAAAGCTTTTTTGCGAAAGCTTCAATAAAGCTGTTGTAACATTTATTTTGAATTGTAAAGCGTAAAGCTTTCACACAACGCTCGAATGCTAATGCGAAGACTCGATAAGGTAATCCTTTTTTAATATTAGGGCGGCCCTCTCAACATTCGCAGAACTTATTTCAATAAAAATATTAATTAAAATACATAAATTAAATTAAGTTTAAAAAAATTTAACATAATATTTTTTTTTTTAAACGGATTTGAATCTAATGCCGTTGGTAAATATAAAAATTACAGCAGACAGTTGTCCGAGGCCTTCGGCCACGGACTGTCCCTGCAGGCTGTGTCAGAGACACGGCCATTCAGTTTAACGTAGAATACGCCATCCGATAAGACAGAAAACAAATATAACAATAAATGATAAATAATATAAGCAAATGAATTTATTGTTATATATGTTTTCTGTCTTATCGGATGGCGTATTCTACGTTAAACTTAATGGCCGTGTCTCTGACACAGCCTGCAGGGACAGTCCGTGGCCGAAGGCCTCGGACAACTGTCTGCTGTAATTTTTATATTTACCAACGGCATTTGATTCAAGTCCGTTTAAAAAAAAATATTTCGTTTTTTGTATATTCACTGCCATTATGAACGGTGGCGGGAGGCAAACCCAGCCCATACATACTGCAAGGATATTTGATTGCAGGCGCCCATTATGGGTCAAACGCTGACCAGGATGGGATATGTAGAACCTGGATTTTCTGCTTTTACTTTCTATCCGCCGTTGGCCTGTATGTTAGGCTCATCCGCCTTCTAAGGACAAAAGAATATGCCCGATTGCTTGATGAGCTTCAATGACATCAGTCACCTACTAAACCTGATTTGCCGCTCATTTGTTTCGCCTTCTCACTCTAGCCATTGCCCAGGACATACTGCGTGGAAGTAGTGCCCTGCTTGGACTGCCCAATGAAGGAATCCATTCTGGCCACTCCCAAGTGAATGGCTGCAGAAACTTTCCACCTCCACGGACAGTCCCATGTATTTTAATTACATTAAACTGATTTAAATTCGAAAATCATAAACAAATTTGAAAGAGAGTTTCAATCAATTTTTAAATTTAAAATTGTTGTTTGCTAAGTTCAATTAATTCTAAATTTGATTAAAAAAATTGTTTGGAAATGTTATTTATAACTTTTTGGAACATAACAGCATATTTGAGAATAGAAATTATGTTTTTTAGTTCCAAAATTTCATTAGAATTCGAAAATCATATAACTTATTATTAATTTTTTTTTAAGGATATGAACACAAATTAAGTAAAACCCGGTTTACCGGTTAACCGACGTCAAATAACCAGTTTCCGGTTTTTTCCAAAAATACGTTTTTTTAAAAACCCGATGACACACGGTTGAAAGCAAAAAACCGGTTTTTCGCTTTCGGTTTTGAACACTCGAATTCGTATGCAATCTTAATTGTTTGTACCTTAAAGACCCATTTCTCTTTTTTTGTTACTTTGTCATCTTTTCTGAAAATCATTATTTCGGACTTGGGCATGTTGACTCCTATATTCCACATTTGACAATACACCTCTAACTTTCTAATCATTTGTTGCAGAACTTCAATTTCATCTGATAGGATAACTAATATATCATCTGTGTATAACAAAACGCGTATATTCCAAAATGCGTATTGTTTTGTGAATATTACTCCTCCTAACTCGTCAGGAAGATCATCCAGATATAGTGCAAAAACTAATGCATACAGAAGACATCCCTACTTCACTCCGGAACTTCTTTTGAACGCTTCCGAAAGTTCTGTGACCGTCCATACTGCAGACTTGGCGTTGTTATACAAATTCTCTATAAATAATACCAACTTCGTTGATACGCCAATTGTGTGCAATTTATAAATCAATGATTTTCTGGATACATTGTCAAAAGCCGCTTTGATATCTACAAAAAAATCATGTTTTCTTTTTTTTAGCAAAACTGATAGGATGTAAATGATATCGACTGTTGAATAATTCCTCCGAAATCCAGGTTGGTACTCATTCCACGTTCCACCCAGTCATAAAGTCTGTCTGTAAGTACTCCAATAATTATTTTCGGCAGGCAATTCATGAAAGATATAACAATATAATTACTGGGCAATGTACGATCTCCTTTTTATGCATTGGGTAGATAATACTCGTACTCATTATAAAGTTATCTTCAACCTTTCCTATGTCATATATCAACGAGCAAGAAGTTGCTAGTTGATTCACTAGCGGTTCTGGGCCATTTTTGAAGAATTAATTTATTGTATTATTTGTATTATATTTTCCAATGTTATTGGTTGGTCTAGATCGTGTAGTAAAGATGTGCATACTACATGTTAACTGAGATTTGAGGGGGGTTTAAAATTTGCAGAAAATATTATTTTAGATCTGCTGCCGGGACAGCGACCTCTCCAGGACCAATCGTGTTACCTGACCTGACATACTTCTGTCTATTTTTTATTGGTTTTTAAATGTTCTTCTGTTTTGGTGGCTACTATCCTTTCTGTGCAGCTTAAGTCTTTTAAAGGAATTGCTTCTGGCATGTAAGCACGGTTGTTTTCTTTCAAATGTATAGTTCGGCTTTTATAAAAAAAATATATTATTATTCTGTAATAATATTAATATACATACATATTAAATGACATATGTTATACAAAAGCAGGTAAAATCGAACTAGTTATTAGAATATTGTATATATTAGTAATCAAGGTTCCGTAGTTTAAAATTATAGTGGCAGAATAATACCATTTCGAAGTTAACCCCATGTCAGTCGTACAGTTTTAGCGACGCTGAATAGTTGTTCACTAGCAACACTACTAGGTGAAGAAATCAAGTATGTTATGTTATTAAAATAAAGTAAAAGGACAAGACTTCCAATTTTCGAATATTTTCCAACTTAATTTTTTTTTCAAAATTTACGACTTTAAAAAATTATTTGTTTGGCTTTAATTACTCAGATGTCAAAATTAACGAAAGGAGATAAAATCAGCGTTGTATTTCGAGGCTCAACCTAATACATTATGCAACAAAATTTAGGTTTTTGCTTTGGGGGTGGACGATTCCTGCACCAAATGATCACACTAGGTGAGTATTTTTTATAGGCTTGGCAAATTTGAATTTTCTTATCCGAGACTGTCCGAGATAAATTTAAAAATCGACTATAAACATTGAATTGAACGAATCCTTGTGATAACATGATTTCAGTGACATTTCACAAGGATTATTTTCGAAGAATATTTGAAAGCTTTGTTTCAAAGAATAAAGGGTCCTTTTCGTAATTTGTTCAAAGGGTACCAAAAATGTACACAGATATTGTTTTCCTATCAATCCGTTGAGTACATCTAGTATTGCGTTCCACGCATCTAATTCTGTCCTCGGAGGTGGAAAGTTTTTGATAGCCATTCACTTGGGAGTGGCCAGAAATGATTCCTTCATTGGACAGTCTAAGCAGCTCACTACTTCCACGCAGTATGTCCTGGGCAATGGCGTATCGGAAACCTCCCTTAGCTAGCTAAAGTGAGAAGGCGAAAAGAATGAGCAATCTGAGTGGTAATGCGATCACTGATACGTCTCAGGTGACCCTGTCAGTGAAGCTCTTCGATGTAGTGGACATATTCTTCTGTCCTTTGAAGGCGGATGACTCAACAACCCTGGCCAACGGCGGATCATAATTTAAGAAACCAAAATGGAGTTTCGACACACTGCATTCTGGTCAGCGTCTGATCCATAATGGCTAGCTGAAACAAAATCATCCTGGCAGTAGGTAAAATGCAAAACACGGTGGGCTGGTTTTGCCTCTCGCCACCGTTATATAGGCAATGAAGCTACTCAGAAAAAATAATGAAGAAGGAAACCCCCTGACTGTTGACGACCCTCGCAAACGTTTTAAGGACCACGATTTAAGGATATGTACAGGACAAGTGCCACTTTGCAACTGGAGGATGTCCTCGGAAAATATAAAGCTGACATCACAGCGATCCAGGAAATGCGATGGAGAGGATATGTTTGCACCAGAAAAAGTGAAATATTTCAACATCTAGTTAATTTGAGTGCACGCTCCGACAGGCTAAAGATGACGAGGTCAAAGAAACATTTTATGAGCGTCTGAAGGAAGTATATGAACGCTGATCTGACTACGACATTCCGATTATTCTAGGCGATTGTAATGCCAAATTAGGAAAGGAAAGTGTCTTTCGACCAACCATCGGTAATCACAGTCTACATGATACCACCTCCGATAATGGAATAAGACTGCTAGACTTCGCCGCTGCAAACAACATGGTAGTGAGTAGCACACGATTCCAGCATAAAGACATTCACAAGGCGACCTGGATATCTCCTGATCAGCGGACGAAGAACCAGATTGATAACTTGGTAATACATGGCAGGCACTCTTCTAGTCTAATGGATGTACGTGTGATTCGAGGTGCCAATATCAACTCGGATCATTACGTGGTGGCTGCGAAAGTACGCGAAAAACGTACGAAGTCGAACACAGGAAAGGCTGGATATTGGCAAGCTACAAATACCCGAGATATCAATGTCCTATCCACAGAAGTTCTCTCTCCTGCTAGAGCAGAATACCCCCTCCCGAAGATCAAGATGCGTAGTGGAGCACATCTTACAACGCGTGCTGCGAGCGAGCGGTACAAGAGGCTGAGAAGGGAGGAAAACCAACTATTTATGCGGAAAAAATGACAGTGGGAGCAGAGAGAGAGTGAAAAAACCGAAATGTGCAGAATGAATGGTGAATCCCGAAAGATTTTCCAGAGGGTAAGAACATCGAATAACGAGCCTAATAATGGGCTGCCCTCCTGCAAGGGCGAGAATGCGAATCTGTTGACTGAGAAGCAGTGTGTGCTCAAAATGTGGAGAGACCACTTTTCAGCATTACTCCACTCAGATTCTTCCACTGTAGATCAGGAGGTAATGACAGTGGAAGATAGTGTAGATTGTAGACTAGAACGGCAATCTCCCAGCTTAAGACTAATAAAGCCGCTGGTGCGGATGGGCTACCCGCTGAAATTTTTAAGGCAGGTTGCGAAGGACTGCTAGCCCACGTGCATCGACTTATATGCGGTATATGGCTGGGGGAATCTGGGGCGATTGGAGTCTCAGTGTATTATGTCCTGTATTCAAAAATGGTGATTCGTGTGTCTGTTCCAACTATCGCCGTATCAGTCTTTTACCCATCGCGTACAATGTCTTGTCGAGCGTATTATGAGAAAGACTAAAGCCAATTATTGAAAACCTGATTGGACCTTATCAGTGTGGTTTTAGATCAGGCAAGTCCACGACTGACCAAATATTCACGCTACGCCAGATCCTGGAAAAGACCCACGAAAACCAAATCGATACAAACCTGCTTTCGATAGCCCCCTACGGGAAAACTTTACGAAGCTATGGCTGAACTTTCTATTCCCGCGAAACTGATCCGCTTCTGTACGATGACACTGACCAACACCAAATCAGCAGTGAAAGTGTGGAAGACCACACTGAACCATACTATACCAAGCGAGGACCTAGACAAGGCGACACACTTTCGTACAATCTCTTCAATATCTTAATGGAGATAATAATGAGAAATGCTGAAGTAAATACGAACAAGACCATTAACACGAAAAGCCATATGTTGCTGGCGTATGCTGAGGACATAGACATCATTGGGCGAAATTTGCGAGAGGTTACTGCAGTATTTTCAAGAATCGAAAAAAGAATCAGCGAAGGTGGGTCTTCCGGTTAATGAGGGCAAGACAAAATTTATGGTGTCAACGATTAGAGAAACCTCTCGATTTGGTCCGCACTTGAACGTTGACACTGGAGAGCCAGTTGGAAGAATATGTTGAAATTTGTTTGTTTAATTAGTATGTGTAACCAACCAACCATCGCTTTGAAAATACTTTTCAGATATTCAAGTACTGCTTCAGCTTTGGCAACAATTATCATGCAGCTTTTACCACTCCAAGTTTAATATGAAGTGGTGGTAGTAATATTTTTCGTTTTGAACTAGATGTTTGTTTATTATGTTCCACAATACAAAAATTAAATTTTTTCATAAATGCTTATATTTACATCAATTCTTCCATATAAATATTAACACTATATGACATTTCTGTTTTATACTTTTTGTAGAATTTTATGGCGTTTTTGAAAAGAGACTAAATGACATATTAACAAAGAGGAACTTCTTGAACAATATATACATGTTTGTTTGACAATATATTCGTATACCATGCTGTGTTCAAAATAAACCATTTCAGATTTCAATTTTAAGATTTCAAGATTTTAATTTTTAACAAAGGACTAAAAAAATATTTGCAAATTCAAGATGAAGGATTCCCGTCTGCGAAATTCTGAAGTGAAATCTATTCCACTGAAATCTATTCCAACATTTGGATATTTTGCCGCTCATATTGGTGCAGTTTTCGTGACCTTGTTTTAAAACAGGACAAAAAGGACGTCTGAAAATAAAAATTACTACTATTTAAGATACATTTTTGTATTGTGCATATTGTTATAGGAACTCATATGAATGTTTGTACAAGAGACGTGGATAAATCTATAAGTCTTATAAAACTAAATGTTTTAATTTCGTTTGTTCTTTAATAAATGTTAATATGGAAATTTAAATTTGAATTTTGGTCCGAAATGTCTTATAGGTTCGAAAGTTGTTTATAGGGTCTTCCGTAGTACCTTGGCGGACATGGTAAGGGTTTCAGACACTGAAATCGTACTGCTAGCCAATATTTCCCAGGTTTTCAATATGCACATATTTTCTTGTTGTGAATGTGTAAAGACTTGTAATTACTTCGAACCTATGACGGACTGCAGCAGCCGATAAACATGGTTCCAGGTTGGTCGAATACACCACCTTTTCCCTCCACTAAAACATAATCCCGGTGGCATAACACCTTTTAGGGGGTAAAATAGGGTAACAAAGCGATACAAATTTTACAATGGCATAGAACAAATGGCTGAAGCTAAAATATGGAATTTTCAGTGTGCAATGTATGTGATATGAGGGATTTTCGTGATTTTAATCATAAAATCGATGACATATCGTATAACGAAATATCGCGATAAAAATACGTATGGTTGTAAAACAAGACAAAAAAGGGACAAAAATAGTACCCTGGCTAACAACAAATGGCTGCAGCTAAACGCATGAAATTTGGGGTATACACGGTAGATGTATATTGAGCTGGAGTAATAGGGGAACAAGGCCAAAAATGGAGCAATCAAAATGGTTGAAGAACGAAACGCGAAAAAGTTTCTGTAAACCGTTACATGTATGAGCGTATGCTTGAGTCTTTCAACATCTTTAAAATTCTCGCTAATGTGAAGAGGCTAACAGGAAACATCCACGGTACACCAAAAAACAAGTTTTGTGTTTCCGAAATTATTTTACCCAGACCTTATTATTACTATAATGCGAAGCTTTTTATTTTTGATGTGTTAACATCTATAGGCGCGGGTAGGGACTAAACTCACACACATCCAACACATCCAAACAAAAAAGCACAGAGATTTTTCCGACTGCGATCACACAGATTGTTTGGCGTTAAACTCCTCCGAAACGGCTGGACCGATTTGTATGCATATCGGGTAGGTCTCAGAATCGGCCAACATCTATTTTTTATACTCCTAAATGATAAGCGTGACCCACCCCTATATAGAACACAGATTTGTCCGACTGCGAAACACAGATTGTCAGACTACGAAAAAACACACACTGATCTTGCGGCAGCGAATAATTGTCTTGTGTGGGTGCGGAGCACTCTCAGAGCAAAGAGAATAATGACATGGTTATACGTACACATATAAAGAAAGAAGAAGAAACTAAATAGAAGAAGAAGAAGAAACTAAAAAGAAGAATCTAAATAGTGTTAAATAAAATAAAACAATAAGTAACATATTAAAATGAGGTGTGCAGTGAAAAATGACCGAAATGGTAAAGGAAATGAGAGCTATTGGAAGAAAAACTTTGCTGCCATTTCAAAAAGGTAGGGAATTATAAACTTTTTATTTATTTACAATATATTAAACTTATAGTAAATACAAGAGTAATATTATGATTAGCACTGCCAACTAAGTAAGGCCCTCGGCTATGTAAACTTGTTGTTTCGATTCATTATATTACATTTTCCTTTTAGGAATAATTCAATCAAATAACGCCATAAAAGGGTTACATGAAAATATGATCTCACGATATAATTTGAAATATATCCTGACGTATCGCCTTAATCAGGACGTTTTAGAAAATTTTTTTGGAGTGATTCGCGCCAAGGGAGGTCTGCACGATCACCCCGATCAACTTGAATTCAAATACCGATTAAGGTCATATATTCTTGGACGAAATGATGGCATAATATCAGATGCTGGAAATGTTGAAAATGATGATACGCCAGACTTAGAAAAGTCGGAAAAGTCTCTAACCGGTACGGTAATTTTTTTTAGAAGTGTGTCGATTGGTGCTGTAACATTTTATATTGCAGGCAAAATATTTGGAGATTTAAATGTCGATGCAAACACAGAAGAACCAGTCGAGCAAGAGTTGACTGACATGCAATATGATGGCTTGGAAAATCTCGCTGGCTATATTTGCCACAGGTTAAAAGATGATCTTCCTGATATTGTTTCAAAAAACGAAAAATTTGCAACATATTCGTGGGTTGATCATTTGTCTGAGGGCGGACTATCAAAGCCAACGCAAAAAACTATGGAACACATGCAAGAACTGCAGCATATTTTCGAAACCAAAAATGGCCAAGGCCTGCTTATAACAAAAGACTTTGTAAAGTCCCATATAGAACAGGCTCATCATATTGATTGTGATCAAAAAGTAAAAGCTCTCTTTTTTAGATCACAAATGTATTTTAAAATAAAAAAACTTAATCAAGAACTTTTAGACAGATCAAGTTCTAGAAAAAGAAAATTAAACAAAATATTAAAATAAATTAATGCCCCAATATTAAAATCTACGTATTCGCGTTTTATTTTATTAAAAATAAACAAAAATCATTATTTTTCTTATTTTCCACCATATATCTCATACAGGTTTCATAACGTACAATCAGTTGGGGTCTATGATGACGACATGCGCAGTAGAAAATTATTTTGAAGAGAGGAATGCGCCATCTGTGTTTATTGCTTCATGATACGTACATATATAAAAACGAGATAGCAAGAGAGCAACGAAAAGTGTGTGAACTTTTGGAGCGTATGCGACAAAATAGAAATTGTTCAGGATACGAAAAAAAACTTCCTGTCAAGTAGCTGATTTGTTTATTTTGTCGGTTATTACCATTTCATTTGCTTAATAATTCATGACGTGGTTATGCAAGGGGCAGTCTCGGTATACCGAAATGTGAACCTTGACAATAATTTTGAGAATATGGAAAAAGTCACACGAAACACGATAATTGTGCTGTCCATCCCTTAAAAGATTTAATCTTTTTTAGGGCGGTAAACCTACGCTCTTACAGCTTAGAAGCGCCAACGTTCGGAACCCGTAGAGGACGCTAACAAGACTTTGTGAAAGTTTGACAAAGTTAGTACCACCGCGCTGTTAATAGGTTTGAAGTACGATTTCTGAAATATGGCAAACAGAATCCCGATTCGATTTAGATTTAAATATAACGAGACCTATTGAAATTTTAATTTAAGGCGCACAAAGCGCCCAGAAAGATTACAAGGCGATAATGAACGTTTAAACAACTCAATGGCGTCCGAATAGATCATTCTCAATACAGCCGGATGTTCAGACTCTTCCACAAGCAGTGGCACTAATAACTATAATCTTTTCTAACTTTATTTAAATTTAGAATCCACATATCGTCGCTGGGCTATGAGTAATTTTTAAAAATTGTATGTTATTGCACTATTGTGCAGCCTTGCATTGGTTTAGAAGTTAGTTGTACCACTAAGATCTACTTAGTCAAACGAGTAATGGAAGAAAATTTTCGTCTCTTTATGGCCAGTTTCACAGTTGAAAATTCTCTATTTAATTCTCATTTAAATGTCATTTAATATAAAAATTTTCTGTGAACTTTTAAATTGAGCTTTTAACTGACGAGTGTGAAACTCGGTCTTACTCCCCTGAAAAGTTGATAAAAAAGAACACATAGCGTTTTTTGAAAGCCCAGCGACGATATGTTGGTACAATGGAAGCCAACAAATACAAATTTGTAACCACGTGGTACAAAGAAAAATTTTCATTTTGCATCCCTGATGTGAAGTACAGTTGAATCCGTTTATTTATGCTGCACAACTCCCATAATTGCTAAAAACAATTTTGCGAAAAAAGTTCATGCAGAAACGGTTAGAAGAGTGCTTCTGAAAAATAAGTTATGTGGCCGAGATCGTTTAGAATTCGCACGTGTCACTGTTTTGTCATATTGAGTTGACTTGTTCTATTATTATTTTAATAATTTATAGGCTGACGAATGTACATGTAATTTGTTTGGGTTCGATGGTCGTTGTTTTCTTTGGAGTAAGCAAATCAAGGAATTTTGTCACAAGAATACCACGGTGACAGTAAATCACAGAGGATTATCAGTGAAGATGGGGGCGTGCATGGCAGCTTCAGGTGTCGGAAACTTTCATTTCATAGATTGCATTTATCTCGACATTTTGAAAGCGCACGTTAAGGAAAGTAGTCGCAAGTTAGGTATTGCTGATTAGACCAAGGCCAAGATATTGAGGCACTGTATGTAAGTTTTGGGATTTCAGCTGTTTCATTTGTGGCTACAGAGAGTAAAATGATGTAGTGATATAATACGATGCTCACGAATATAACGAAAAAATTTGAAACATGCTACAGAATTTTAGGGCGAGTTGGGCCATTTGTATGGGAGGTTTTTGAGAAAATCATACTATCATTAAGGGTGTTGTAGTGTGATAAATTGACAAATCCCATTGGACCCTTGGTATGGGGTTTACTAAAAGCCGTTGTCCGAATTCTTCCAAAATTTGTTCACGTATGACAATAGTACAAATATTATGTCGTGCTCAGATTAATCCACATTCAACAATCGAATAGGGTGTTACGGTGTGATAAGTTATCGGAACCCCTTGAACTCTTTGTATGGTCCGTACCAGAATAGGTGGTCAAATTCCACCGGAATATCGTACAGAAGTAGCCACTGTCTGAGTATTATTATGTGAAAAGTTTGGTCAAAATGAGGACATCCAGTAGGGTGTTATAGACTGATGAACTTGTGAGTCCCCGCAGTCATTTGTATGGGCGGTACCAGAGGCGTGGCTCTACTAAGTGCAAAATTGAAAATTTGCTTAACTATAACCAACTACATCTTGGCACTAAGTTTCATTTATCTGCCTATACTCCTTAAATTTTTGTTAGATTTTGCATGACCTTTTAACTGTTTGAATAGCTTCAAACCTCTTCAACATGCTAAAAAAATAATGATGGGAAAATTTTGAAGCATAAATGGGGAAAATGAATTATATGACAATTATAATTTTTTGTTTAATTTGAATTTCCTGTCGAAATGCAAATTCAGAAAACTTTCAATATCATTGGTAATTGTATTTTTTTTTTCAATTCATTTCCTTCATATCTTTCAGTTTAGGTTTTAAAATATTTTATACTGGACTTTTTTTGAATACCACAATGCTCTCGCAATATGATATAAGGCATAACAAAATATGAATAATTGCGTCTTTACTTTGTTGATATTGCAAAAAACCTTTCGCACTAAATACATTACCACCTTGCATACTAAATAAAATTGTCAACAGTTTTAAGTCAGGACGATTTTTCATTTATGTGTGTCATAGCTGACGAGCAAGAGTATTTTATCTTCATAAGTTAATTTTGCGATAGTCGTGTATGCGATTGGTACCGATGGCAACAGATTTCAAGCCTCGATATAACATAAACGCAGTAAAAAATCACAAATTTCTTAAAGAATTCTTACAATAGAATACAAATATCTTTCCTACCAACATCCACTGCCTTAGTCGCACATGAGATCGGCGAAATCTGCTGCTGAAAGAAAATTCTGTTCCAGCATTTGGATGTAGGGAACTCCTCTTGTTCCAAATCTTTTTCAGTTGCAGAATTGCTCGTTGTCGGAACATCATCATTCACAGATATTGGTTTTGTAACAGTTAAAACATTTACGACCTTGATGTATTAAGCTTATTATACGACTGATTGCCAAGTCAAAAGCGCCCCGCCGAAAAGGACAAAACAACTCAAGGCTGTACTTTGAATTTGTTTAATATTGTACAGCCATATTCGCAAACAAGAGCGATAGAAGAGTTTATTGTACATTTCTACCAAACGCATAAAAAACACCGTTTACCATTAGATCCCGTGAAGGGATTGGGGAGAGCTACTCACAACCAGTGAGCTGTGCGCTTTCTATTTTTCCACTCACTGATTGGGACCTACAGTTTCACACCGGTTCCGAACGGAATTTTGAGAATCTTTTTCATTGCTAAGTAATCGATAGTGTCGCCATCACTGAGCGAGGTGGCCGTCATGCAAGGACGTTTAAGGTGGCCAGAGCAGGGCTCGAACCCACGTTCTCATTCACAAGAGCCGCGCGCACTAGCCATTGCACTACCGACGGTCACCTACCACACGCATTGAATCACGTCGATGACTGATATCAGTAAAAAACCCACAATACAGCTAAATCTAGTACGTTTGTCGCACATTTTAATTTGAATTGTTCACGATTGTTATCAAATTGCAAACGTTGTTTTATGTAGGCGATTTCAAAGTGATAAGAAAGTCATCAACAAAACGCAAAAAAACAAGATTTTGATATGAGTTAACTTCTCATTGGAATTTGGTCGTTTTAGCAAAAATTTAGGTTTTAGTTTTTTTCTATATATTCTAAATTAATTCAGTTTTCTAATAAAATAAGATGTCCAAATATCTCCAAAGTTGAAAAAATTGTGAAATAATTGAATACCATGTACTTCTTGGCCAAATACACTCAGATTTCTTATGTGTTCTTAAAAAATGTGTATCGTTCGAATGGTCTAAATCTTTCCAAATCCTTTGAGAAATTGAAAAATCTGTTGATTTACCTTATAAACGCAAGAGGTAGAAAAACCGAGCATAAGACAAGAATTTGGAGGTGTTTGGGAAATTTCAAAAATGGATTGGTGTTTTACTCGACAACGCCTTCGTTCACTTCCCAGATATTTCTACATCATTGTGTATTGTATCACTGTGGTATTTATGTGACTATAACTGCACCCAGCGAAATAATTATAAAGGCAATATATTTTTTCCCGGTATTCTCAATGCATTGCGTTTTTGGTGTAGAATTTTAATAATGTTTATTAATTATATACGTATATTATGTCAGAGAATGTAAAAATTCGATCTCTTTTGCAAGTTAACTGAGAAGGGACGTTGTTTTTTTTTATTTCTAGTGCGAACTAACGGCTTTTTCAATAAGAGCGCTACAAAAGTTTTTTTAAATAAAAAAAAACCGGTTTTAGATACCAATGAAATTCTTTATTCCTGTGAAAGTACGTTCGATGCCATTATGTATGGAACTCGATTTCTTTTGCATGGCCACCACGGGCACGCTTGCAGAAGTCCAGACGCTGAACCCAATTTTCGACGGTTTCAAGCATAAATCGGCCGATACTGCTGCAATTTCACGTTCGATATTCGTACGAAGTTCATCAATCGTCGCTGGCTTGTTGGCATGGACCATAGACTTGACGTAGCCCACAGGAAATAATCTAACGGCGTCAAATCGCAGGACCGAGGTGGCCAATCGACTGGGCCATTTCGTGAGATAACACGTTTACCAAACTTGGTTTCCAATAAATTGATTGTGGCATTCGCTGTGTGGCTTGTGGCGCCGTCCTGTTGGAACCACATGTCCTCCAAGTCCATATTATCCAATTGGGGCCAAAAATATTCGGTTATCATTGAACGGTAGCGATTCGCATTCACAGTAATGTGCCGGTCTTGATCATCACGGAAGAAGTACGGCACAATGACGCCGCCGGCCCATGAACCGCACCAAACCGTAATTTGTTCGGGATGCAAAGATGACTCATGGATTACGTGTGGATTGCTATCCGACCAATAACGCATATTTTGCTTATTGACGAAGCCATTCAGCCAGAAATGAGCCTCATCGCTGAAGACCATAAATTGGACGTAGAGCTCTTAAAGTTGAGGCCACTGACTCCAAATTTCGGTAGTAAATTTTAAAAATTTCGACTCGTTGTTGGCTCGTATATCTCTCCATGATGAAATGACGAACTTTACTGAAGAGAAATGTCAAAAGAGGGGGGAAAAATATGGCGTCGTTTGCTGTCCCTATCGATTTACTTTTGTAGCGTCTCTGTTGAAAACCCCTTTATATATAAAGGCAATATGAAAAAGAACCCGTATTCGAACAGTAGTAAATAGGAATTTAAGGAGAAATGAGTTTTCTTTGGTTGTTATTTTATTGTCTTAAAATTAACGTAGTTCAATTTAAAAAAATATCAATTTATATAGAATACCTGGTGGATAGTAGATAAGTAAAGAAGAAAGGGGAAATTTTAAGATTATCATGATGAAACACTCTCCAATCGGGGAAAATTCGAGGCGATTGAAAAGATCTAGCTGTGTCATTGACAATTTTATAAAATTGGGTGGTAAATATGGAGACACAAAACGATCAGGAAGGACACCGTTGATCAATGAAAGCGCCAAAATAGATATCAAAAGGGTTGCTGTTAAAGAAAACTTCGCTGATAAGAAAATTATTGCTGAATTGAGCTTGGGAGCAAGGTTGGGTCGTGTTCAACAAGTAATGAAACGCGACTTGAAACTGTCATATGGGAAAAGTATGCAAAACTTGGTCTCAAACCAATACATGAATTAGCCAGATTTAAATTCGCTGAAATGTACAGATTTTTGGATGAGGAGTTGTATTTGCCGATGGAAAAAATTAGAAAAAATTAAACCTGATAGCTCGGACAAATATTGGCGCTCTAGTGATTTTTCCAAAATTATGCGGCACCGTCGAAATTTTGGGGGTGGGTTCCCTACGGATTGGGTAGGTATGAGTTATAGAGGAACCACTCCAATATATCTCATTTTCACAAAAATGGGCACGGTGTATTATATTCGACTATTGGATGTTGTCTTAGTTAATTCTGGGGTGGAAATTTGTGTCCCAGAATTGATCATCCAGCAGACAACGCAGCAGTACATCGGTCTAAGAAAACTCCAATGTTTATGGAGCCCAAAAATAATATTAACTCTTGACTGGCGTGCAGTTAATTCTGGTCTTTACCCGATCGATAACCTCTGGGCTATTTACCTACCCAAGTTTACCACCCAGGCCGGCAATTGAAGAATGTCAAGGATTGAAGAGTAGCAATTTAAGAAAATGGGAGATAACTGATCCTGCGCATATTCCTTCGTTGATAAACTCAATGCCACGACGCTCAGTAGAAGTTATCAGCGTTAATGGAGATCATACGCTTTACGAAAGTTTTTAAAATATTTAAATAAACCTTTTGCCTTTATAAATATTTCGCACTAGTAATTAGTTTATTTTTGTTGATTCACCTTGAAGAAGTCATTGTCAAAGTATATTTGGTGAAAAGTATTTTATTTTTAAAGGCCTAATACAATATAAAATAACAACTTGAAAATTCATCTCAACATTTGGAAAAACAAAAAATTGTGTTGCCTTTATATTTATTTCGCTGGGTGAATATACTATAATTAATAAAAAGGTGAAAACGAAATACCACCATGACCAGAAAGAATTTAATTTTTTAAATGTTCCCAAAAAAAATTTCCAAAAAGAAATTTACAAACAAAAATTTCATAAAGAAATTGACAGACTTTAGTAAAATATATATGGCATCACTGCGAACATCACATCATTTAGCGAATGAGAACGACAAATTTCATTTAGCACCTCCGTATAGTTCCCAAAACCCAATACACTGAGAAGTTTCTCGACTGTGTACATACAGGGTGGTTGATGAAAGCCGATACCAAAAAAAAAGATGTAATAACTTTTTTTCTATTTAATGCATCTGGTTAATTTTTTTATTTTGCAGATTGATTTTTAGATTTAACAAAAAAGGATAACTGGGAGTCCGTACTTTCGGTCCAAAGAGAGTATAGGCGCACGTTTGGCGGCAATCCTCCTAGCAGATGGACCATAATGAGACTTGTTAACAATTTTGCCGAGCATGGGATAGTCAACAGAAGACCTTACCATCGAAACCCTTCAATTCGGACGGAGGAAACAATCGCTGCTGTAGTTTCGACAAGAAGCTTATCTGCTCAAATGGGTATATGCAGACAGTCATTGAAGTCAATTATGCACAAAGATTTGAACTTATTTAAAATTAAAATGGCCAACAAACTGAACGCAGCTGACTTCCCGATTCGCTTAAAATTTTGCCAGTAGATGCTTCAAATGGTGGAAGAGGACGAAAACATGTTGAAATGTCGTTTCATGTCTGACGAAGCTCATTTCGATTTAAACGGCAACATAAACAAACAAAATTGTTGAATATGGAGTGATTCCAACCCACAGATACTTCATGAGACGGAATTGCATCCAATTCGTGTCACAGTGTGGTGTGCAGTTTCATCACGTTGCATTGTCGGGCAATACTTCTTCGAAGAAAACGGTCACACCGTTACGGTTACCGTTACTTGAGCATGTTGAGAGAGTTTTTCTACCCAGAATGAGAATTTCAGCAAGATGGTGCAACTCCTCACATAGCCCGGCCTGTTATGACAGATTTGCGACGAAAATTTCCCAATACGCTGATATCCAGAAACTCCGCATTCCGTTGGCCCCCCAGATCGCCTGAACTTACTGCACCTGACTTTTTCTTGTGGGATTATTGCTAATAGGAAGTCTACAAAGCAAAACCAACAAATTTGAATGAACTAAAGTAATCCATTCGAGAACAATGGCTGTTATTCATGTCTCAACTCTCCAAGCAGTAACGAACAATTTCTTGGTAAGGTGCCGCACATTCAGCAACGAGCAGGGGGCATTTAAATTCCATTATTTTTAAAACTAATTAAGCTATATTTAATAAAATTGAATGAGCTTTAACATGAATAAAATCAAAATGAATTCCATACACTGAAAAAAAAGTTATTTGAGTTTCTTAATGTAGCAATATTCATCAGCCACCCTGTGTCTTCAGAACATAAATAATATTTATGATATTTTAACCCATTCTTTAAATTATTAATAGATGTACGCTAATGTTAACTCTCAAAAGTATTTTTTTTTAATATTTGTGTCACAGATTGGAGATAAGATTCTGTATTTTCGTGGAATGAAGCTGAGTAACGTGTATGTAATCATGTAATGACAAAATGTAATTACTTTATTAAATTATTAGTTATTAATACTTTATAATACGTAAAAAATATAAATGTATTGCGCACTTAATTCTACAGAATACCAGTACCAATTTCATTCCGTGCAAGGAGTCCAATACGTTCACGTTTGTGGCATGTTCTCCTTGTGCCGACCACTTATCTAAATACAGCAAATCTGCTGTGAGGAGTGGCGACGAAGTTACGTTTGTGTTAACGAAATAAGTTTTTATTGACAGGAAGGGTATGTGATAACCTAAATGTCCCATAGCATTCCCCAATAGCTAATTTTGGAGATATATTTATCGAGTATGCGTTCAAAAGAATTTTTACGTATAACAATAGCTTAGAATATTAAATTCTTCACTTTAGCCCGTTTTAGACTATAAGTGCCATGGTACAAATAAATGGTAGAAGCACTAGCCCAGCTGATTTGAACTTTTTTCTGGAGTGAGTATGAGTAAGTTTTTCTCTTATGTCAAAGTTTGTTTACATTTGGTTGTCTGCAACCCCCGTTCGCCAGCAACTGCTGTTTTTGAAAAGTTTTCTCTGTAAAAATCACATAAAAACGTTTTAATTTTCACACTTAAGCACTTTCAGAATATCATATAAAACACAATCATTTTCTAAATGACACTTTTTCCAATTTTGTCAACAATTTCAGTATTTTTCTATCAGCTGACTTGACACAATACAGACGACACTGAGCAAAAACAATATACCTGTTGGTTTTGGCTTGTTGTATTTGTTGCCGTACTGCATCTACCATTATATTTGTACCATGATTAGTGCAAATGAAAGGCGAGAGAAATGGAACGAAACTGAAATGGAATGACAAACAAAATACAACAGTAATAAAATAAAAATAGGAAAAAGCTAAATTTAACAATTTGTAAAACGTGGCAAAATAAAAGCTTATATTGCGGTTTTCTTGGATTAAATTTCACTATAATATTTTCTCTGTTTCATTAGTTTGGCTTCAGGTCATAAAATGAAAATACCACCGAGTTTGACAGTTTTTCAAGATTTATTAAATTTTCCCAATATTTCGATTAGCATCGCTAATCATCCTCAGGGTTCTATATACAAACATATTTAACATTAATAACAATTGATAACAAAACGATTGCAAATAATTACATGTATTATAAATCACAAAAAAAAAACAAATTACTCGTACGCAGTGTGGAAGCTTTCGTGAACTATTGTATGTTTTCTCTGTGTTTGTTAATTGTGTGTCGATATATTTGAGCGCATCGGTCAGTGTCGGTCTTGAAATTGAGTCTTTTCTCTGAGGGAACGTTAATTATGTGCAACATTTCGAGAGTAAGACGTCGTGAGTAATGTGTCTCCTCCACTAAAATGACAACGTCGTCAAAGTTAGGATTATGACCCGTCGTTGCACAGTGAGCCGCTAATGCCGTTTTCTGTTCCATAGGTTCATAGGTGGCCCTTAAATCTAATTTGTGGGAAGACAGACTTGTCTTAAATTTCGTCATCGTGGTGCCAACGTATACCTTTTTGCACACGCCAGACTTATCCCCATTGCATTTTATTTGATACACAATATTTGATACACAAACTCTGTCATAGATATCGGAATGCTTCAGTCTCTCGGAATAACCGGGTATATACGTCATCTAGTTGATCTTGTCCTCGTTCCATAAATTGTCCTGTATGTCCATTTCGATCCAGTATGCCATTTATTGTTCTGGCCGGGAAATAATTTTTGCGAAGAATTTCCCTTATTCTCCTTTTATTATCCACATGAAACTTCTTGTCGCTGATCTTCAGAACACTATTCACGAAATTTGTCGCCGTATTGATAACAAATCCTCTAGGGTGCTTAGAATTGGAGTTAATTAGTCTCCCGGACGTTGCAGTCTTTTGGTACCAATCTAGTTTGAGCAGGTTGCCTTGTCGAATTACGACAGACTCCAGATATGGTAATCTTTTGTCCTTTTACTCTTCCATCGTGAATTTTATTTGTCCGTTGCCTTAAGCGCGCTATCCACTTCATTCCTCTTTATCACAACAAAAAAGTCGTCAACATACTTTGTTGTCAAGATTGTGGGCTTCACTTTCAACCTCGTCAAAGTTACGTCGAGTAGCACCTCCATTATTATGTCAGCTGGTGATCCCATAGGCATAGCTTTTCTTTGCTCATTAAATTTGTCCCCATATTTCAATTTCAATTTCAATTTTTAAATTCATCTTTATTAACGTTTGTATTTTAACATATTTACACAGTTTGAGATTTTATCTTAGATATTCCTACAAATAAGGTTTTTTGTTTTTATGTTATTTAATTTACGTAGAGTTCATTTATCTGTGACTTGTTACAAAGGAAAATTAGGATAAACCTTTGTTTTAGTTTACATTTAAAAGGAAAATTCAAATATTTAAGAAAAGCGAAATTTTTCCAGTATACTCCATTTCCTCTCTACCGTCTTAGTGGCCAAATGTATCGGTATACTTGGGAACAGGGACGCCACGTCGAATGACACCAGTATTTCGTCATCATCTACTCCGATATTCTCAATTCTCGATTTAAAATAAATCGCACCTTTGACATTATATATGGAGTTCTCCATCAATTTGTTAAGTATTACGATTACGATTTACGATGTAATTGGGTTGAGAGACGTGTCCTCCTGCACCGCGACCAAGGTAGATCTATTGTGCGCCCTCCATTAAAGTTTAATTCATGGTATCATTCAGGAACTTTACAATATCCTTCACCGCTAGTTTTTTATATGCGTCCTCCATAACTTCGGATCCGCCAAGTATCTTAAGTCTCTGGTAAGCAAAAGCAGGGCACTTCGCAAGTATATGTTCCATGGTTTCATCGTCCTCCAAACAATATCTGCATGTTCCCTCCTCCGCTATTTGCATCTTATTCAACATGAAGTTGCATGTGTAGTGTCCAGTGAGAGCTCCACATAGGAGCCTTAGATTGGGTCTGTTCAATTGAAGAGCATCCTTGCTCCTTTTTTCATTGGGTGATAGGAATTTTTTCGAGTGTTTGAGTGGTCCTTTTTTGATCCAAAACTCCTTCGATTCTCCTTTTGTTACTTTTGTGATCATTGTTTTAATGTCCTTTTTAGTGAAGCCATATTGAGGATTTGGGCCTATGAATGGCCGTTGCGCTCCCAGTCTTGCTCTTTCGTCAGCCAAGTCATTTCCATCAATCCCACTGTGCCCTGGCACCCATACAAGTGTTACCTTGTTATTCTCTGCCAGCTGATTTAGGGCCCTATGGCCTTCCAACACTGATTTGTGGTGAAAGATGGGTTTGTTCAGTGCCTTTAGAACTGCTTGACTATCTGTCATTATGTTTATTTTCGTTCTTGTTAGATTTCTGTCTAACAGCGTTTCTGTAGCCGTGTTGAGTGCGTATAATTCTGCTGTGAATATTGTAGAATCCTTGCTTAGGGGAATCTGGAGCCTACACCTGGGTCCTACTATGCCCGCTCCCACCCCTTCTGTTGTTTTTGATCCATCAGTGAACCATTTTTGGGCTCCTTCACGTAGCCATATAGGGTTTGAATCCCATTCAGTCCTTTTTGGGATAAGAACAGTGTAATTTCGTTTCAGCTCCAGTACAGGCTCTATTTGATCACTACATAAAGTCATCTCTTTAATATGATTAGCTTTATTAAGGATTTTCAGGTGTCCTGTGTGGTCGCCTACTTTAAATTTAAATAATTTATGAAGCTCGATGGCCTGTTTAAAGGCTTCTCCTTGTATTGCCAAATGCAACGGGTCAAGGTTTAAGATAACCTCCAAAGCAGCCGTTGGCGTTGTTCTCATTGCCCCTGTGATATTCAAACAGGCTAGTCTTTGGGTTTTCGACAATTTATTCTGGGCTGTGATTTGAGTGGTTTTCTGCCACCATATTACCGAGCCATAGAGTATACTGGGAAGAACCATTTGTTTGTATATCCATAGTGACATCTTTGGACTTAAGCCCCATGTTTTGCCTAGGAGTTGTTTACTAGCCCAAATTGATTTTGTAGCCTTTTTATGTATCATGTTTAGATGAGGATTCCAGGAGAGAGTTCTATCCAGCATAATACCAAGATATTTTACCTCCTGCTCGAATTGAACCTCCGTATCTCTTATGTGAAGCGTAGGGATAGTTAATGTCCTTCGTTTTGTAAATGGGATAATTGTGGTTTTGTTAGGATTTATAGAGAGTCCCTCATTTTCGCACCATTCCCATGTTAATTTTAATGCATTTTGCATTTGTTCTCCAATTGTATCGTCATGTGTTCCTTCTACAATCACTGTGATATCATCTGCATATCCCACAGTGGTAAAACCATTTTCGTTCAGTTTTACTAGTAGATCATCAACCAGTATTGACCATAAGAGCGGAGAGAGAACTCCACCTTGGGGACATCCCTTTATAGTGTTTATTTTCCTGCTAGTATTTCCCATATTAGCAATAATTTGTCTTTGTGAGAGTATTTTGCTTACCCATTTTATCACTATTGGGTCTGATTCTCGTTTTATCAGCGCCCCTTCCATAGAATTATAGCTGGCATTATCAAAAGCGCCTTCAATGTCCATAAAGGAACATAAGGCTATTTCCTTCCTTTCCAGTGCTTTTTCAATTATGGAGGTTAGTTTGTGTATCGACGTTATGGTTGATTTGCCTTTTTGGTAGGCAAATTGCAGATTGTGTAGTGGCTTTTCAGTTAAAAGTTCATTACGAATATACAGATCAATAAGTTTCTCCATCGTTTTCAGCATGAAAGACGAGAGACTTATTGGTCTGTATGATTTTGGATGATCTGCTGGTTTATTCCCCCCCTTTGGCAGAAAAACCACTTGTACTTTTTTCCATTTAGTAGGGATAAGGTTAAGAGCGAGACTGGCCCTGAAAACATGAACCAGTCGTCTTCTCAGTGAGTCTGGTCCATTTACCAGCATAGCTGGAAATATCCCATCAGGTCCCGGTGATTTATACGGTTTAAATGAGTTTATACTCCATTCTATCTTTTCATATGTTATGATTTGTCTAATTATAGGGTCGTTAGAATTAACTGTATTTTCAGATTCATAGTTCCTAATAGAATCACCTTCATCAAAGCTACATCCGGGAAAGTGAGTCTTAAGAAGAAGCTCCAACGTTTCCCCAAAGGATGAGGTTTGATTTGCATCATCTATTCGGAGATTGCCTATTGTCTGATTTTTCTGTGAAGATAAGGCTTTTTGAATTCTAGCCGTTTCTGGCACATCCTTCAGTTCTTCACAGAAAGTTTTCCAAGATGATCTTTTCGATTTTCTTAGCTCCTTGTTATACTTTGTAAGGGCCTTTCTATAATCTTGCCAGTTACCGCTAGATTTTGCCCTGTTAAATTCTCGTCGTGCCAATTGCCTTAATTTCTCAAGGTTTTTATTCCACCATCTGACTTTTCTATTTGTGTTCTTAGTTTTCAAAGGACAGTTATTTTCGTAAGATTCCAAAATATCATCGGTTAACTTATCCACCGATTCATCTAGATCTACTCTTGAAATTATCGGTGACGCGTGGGTTTCTAGCCTACCCTCAAGGTCAGATTTATACCCCTCCCAATTTGTAGCCTTCGGTGACCTGTACCAGATTTTCTGTATTAGGTCCGTTTTCAACTCAAAGAGAATATGTTTGTGATCAGAGAATGAGTTATTCTGTGAGACTCTCCAGTCTTTGATCATATCTTGAACATTGTGTGAGACAATGGTCAGATCTATGACCTCTTGTCTAATCGCATTTTCAAAAGTTGGGTTTTTACCACTATTTGCTATTGCAATATTGTTTGTCATAAGGAAATCTAGTAGTGACTCACCTCTTTTGTTGGTATCAGAGCTTCCCCATACCTTATTGTGGGCGTTAGCATCACATCCGATTATTAGCGCCTTGTTGTGTTTCCTGCAGTAACTTACCAGCGCCTTCACTTTTTCAGTAGGCGCTTCGGGTTGTTCTCCCGGAAAATAAGCTGAGGCAATTATCAACTCCTTCCTCACTCCCATCTGATTTGCCTCCGTTAGTATGGTAACTAGGTCACCATCTGTGAACTCTGAAATTAGAAGAGAGTTAATGTTTTCATCCAAGATTATAGCGGCTCTTGGCCTTTCTACATTTATATCATAGATTAACTTACATTTTTCTATATTAAGCCCACATATCTTACCCGATCTAATCCAGGGCTCTTGGATCAGACCAATGTTGTAGGTGTTTTTGGCAAACCCTCTGCTAATTTCGGCGGATGCTGCTTTAGCATGCTGAAGATTTGCCTGGACACACTTCATTTTGATGGTTTTGTTGTTGGAATAGCCGACGCATTTATAGGTGCAGAGTCACCTTCACCTGGGCCACTTTCCATTGATGATGAGTCAGCATCATTCGTTCCCTCTTCCTCCACATCTTTTCCACCAGCCTCTTTGAGGTGTAATTGGACCTGGCCAAATTTAAATGATATCTGACCCTTTGTTACCTCCAGCTTTACAGCTGAGATTTGGTCAATGGAGAAGACCAGCATAGCATTCGTTGCCTTGTTTGCTCTTCGAAGCATCCTCCATGCTTCCACCCTGAGCCCATCGTTTTGCCGTTGGACAAAGGATAGAATCCTTTCGGTCTCAATTGTGGCAGCGTTGGGGAAATAACCAACAGCAATTTTGGGGTGAGGCACTTTAGTTTCCTCCATTGCCCACAAGTCTGCTGTTGCCCATGGTTTAATGTTTAGAGCAAGTTTTTTTATCCACTCAGCCGTGGCATCATTTTTGCAGTGCAGGGTCAGATAGCCAGCTTTGTATGTACTGTTTAGGAATTGAGGTTTTATTACCTCCTCTTCTAGTACCTTATCCATGATGCTGTTTCGGATTTCATCCATTTGAGCTGTTGATAGGACTGTGTTTGGGAAGTCCTTCGCAAGTATCGCTACTTTTTGACCAACCAGTGCATCCTTAAAGGATGGTTTTGTCAGTGGTCTGTAAACTTTTTTGGCCATGGGTTTGTCTTTGACAGTTCCTTCCCTCTGACGTTTTCTTGATGACTCTTCTGGAGGAGTATTCTCTAGGGATCTTTGCCTCTTGTTATCTGCAATTTTTTGCTTTTCCTCTGGATCAAGGGCTTTGGCTCTAGCTTCAACTTTGTTCAATCCTTTTCGGAGAAGAAAGTTCATTCGCTTTCTGGCAGCTCCACTTAGCCTTTTTTGATTGTCATCTTTATTGACATTTAATTTCTCTATTTTTTGAGTGATTTCTTCACTTGCGCTTCTTGCAGCTCTGGAAGTTGAGGCTGTTTCAGTCTCCATAGTTCCAGATTGAGGTTTTTCATCCTCCGGATTTAAAGCAATTTCTGCTTCCATTTTCTTTTTTTCATTTTGTTGTGTAATTTTTTCCATTTTGGTCCCACGAGTAGACAGGGAAGTAAATGGTCCACTACACCTAGCCCTGTACGGCGTAGTAAGGCATTTCGTTAAATGGGGTTTCGCCCGGTTCCCCAAGTCCGCATATTTAGAACTGGATTACCCACCAGCCATTCATCTCTGAGCATATGCTGTTCCACCTTAGATTGGGGGTTTTGTTTTAAGAGAGTGAACCATCTCTCCGCTTTCACTCGCATGTGACCAACATCAGTAGCAGAGACATGACCGTACTACGATGTTGGGTTCCAGCCGTACTCCGAAGAAGAGCATGCTTGAGTGCGCTACCATCAGACATGAAGTTACGGCACGATCAATTGATCATGTTGACCCCCCAACACATCTTTTGGCTGACTGGAAATTTCGAGGCCGCTCGAATTCGCTTCCACTTTATGATCAAGATAAAGTGGTCCCCAGAGGATACCACGCGGAGGCCTATTATACATAGGGATTACTTTACAGTGTACAGTAATCTACGAGTCGGCTGTGAATGATTTACGATAGATCGTGGAAACACGTTACCTTATGCTATTACCGTAATTGGTATGTAGACTTGTTAAGGATTGTCAAGCCACTTTGCTATCTACACCCTTTCATCCTCCTCTGTTAAGTATACTGATCATATACTTTCATTCAAAATGCAATCCTGATCGTATAATTTTTTGAGCAAAATCAAAAAAGGAGTGAAATCCAACAGATATCAAAAATTTGTCTGCAAGCCGTTCTCCTCAAGTTTCACTATTCTATTCGCTCTACCCAAATGAAAATATTGACATATCCAACTATTTCTCTAACAGTCTAACACTGCTTTTACAAATGTACATAGATAGATGTAAAATTTTATAAGAATTTAATTGACCTCACCTACTTTGCCATTTTTTGTGAAAAATTATGAAAGTTGTCCGATGTTTTGTTGGCATTTCATAGCAACATTTTGTGAAATATTGGCTATGATCGGGAGACCTTTGTGCTCCTTTAAACAGTTACCGTCACTGATGTGACAAATTTTTGAATTTTCAACCTATCGAAACTCCTTAGGAAGATTAAAACAGTTGCGTACGTTTTGTTTGTTTGTACTGACAGAATGAAGGTGACAATATTCTGTATCGCGGACAAAAGGAAAAAAATTACTTAAAAATGTTTTAGAAAATTAGCATCATCCAAAATCACGCCGGGATTTCTTTTTACTGCAAAGATCAATCGTAGTCCAGTTACGGCGTTAGTTAAATTTGTACTTAATAAACTTGAAAAGACAAAAATATATCAAACAAAAATTATCCAAAATCGCAATGTAAAATACGGATAATTTTTTAGAGCGACTATCGTTTTAGCTAAATAATTATACCGACTCTTTCGGAGCATTTGTACTAAGCCTGAAAGATTTGGACTGGTAGCAGTATACAATTTCAATATTGGAGTTTCGAGCCATAAGCCATAATTGAATTCGTTAACTCCAAACGGGTTTTAAAATTTTTTTATATAGAGCGAATTTACTACACAGATTATGATGCGATTTGGGTGTCAACAACCAAGTGTATACCTAGTAGAGGTGGGCACGAGTCACGTGATTGGCGTGAATCAGGTGAATCACGCGTTAACGTGAGCGGGACCAATTTGCGTACGTGAACGTGAGTGGTGAAAAAGTCTTCGTGCGTTAATCCAATCTTTGCGTGAGTGAGTGTGCGTGACCACTATTTTCGCGTGAGTCACGCATATTTCCGAAGGGTTATTATCATATAATTTCGATTTTCTTACTACTTTGTTACCCAAAATATTTTTGGAAGGCTTCTAATAGCATTTCCCTATAACAAAGCGTTGTTATAATATTCTGTATTTCAAGGAACTCTGCTACAAGCGTAGGATTTTTTATACAGTGGAACCATTTGCAAAAAAGTGGTAATAGTATCAGAACTTCTAAACTATTGGTCCGATTGTTTGAAAATGCACTCAGTATTTGTAGAGGAAGAGTCAGGCTTTCAGAATCTGGTATTTAGAGGCACCTTGTTTCAACGTACGTTTCGTTCCAGCTTGTTAGGGTGACACAATTTTCATTGCATGTAAAGGCTCATTTACACTACTGACAGATTATCAGTATTTGTTATCAAAATGTGTCAGTAACGTGTAAATGTCAGAATTTACTGACACAAAATTTTCTGACACGTTCTTGTCAAAATTTTTGACAAAAATACTGACGTCGTGTAAACAGTCATCAAAATTTTCTGACAGAATTCTGACGACTGTCAGTATTTTGACGACATGTTGTCAAAATATGTCAGTAAATGAACAGAGTTAGGAGATCTACATTTCTTTGTCCACTGTGGAATTTCCTCCTCTTCCTCTTCAATAAGCAATGTTACAGCTATTATAGCAGCCACGTCGGGTTCTATTACCTTTAATAATATCTTTTAACTTTATTTTTATTTTTATAAACACAATAACTTGCTATCATGTGTGGATAAAGCAAATGAAAAACAGCTGATCACAATTGTCAGAATTTGGTCAGTAAACACAAACAGAATATGTCAGTAGTGTAAACGGCTCTCAAAATATTCCGATGAAACTTCAAAAAATGCTGTCAGAAAATACTGACAATATCCTGACCAGGTTTTCTGACAAAATATTTTGACATGTGTAAACACTAATTCAAAATGTTGTGTCAGAAAATTTTGACGAGTGTCAAAATCTGTCAGTAGTCTAAATGAGCCTTAACTTCTTAACTTGTGGTCCGATTTAAATGATCTTCGTTTTTGAGATTCTACTGAGCCGCACAAACCAATAAGGTGTAGATTCGCGTGTCGTCTCTCTAACCGTTACAATGATATTTGGAATCAAAATTTTAAAATGAAAACATTTTAGTTTTTTGCTAATAACTTGGTCATTTTGAGTCACAATGTAGTTCTAACAACACAGCTACATTGGCAAGACTGGAACCAAAGGTAAGTTAAAAACCTTTTAAAATTATTTAAAAGCTGTTGGTAACGAGAACTTGTCAAATTTAAAATGTTTTCAAACTGAAAAAAAACGAAATTAGGAAAGATACCATCATTCTTTCAATTGTTTTTCAAAGTTTTTGTAAGAAAGATATAAAATGTTGTAATTTTTTTTAAGCAATGGCGTTGCCAAAGGTGCTAAATGTAATTTAAAAATGTTTGGGCATTCAATGATGATTTTTTAAAACAAAATTTTAAATTTTTGAGTTTGGGAAAAGTCTCGCTTGTTGATTTTCATATTTTTTTAAACCAAATTCTAGACTGAAATGAGGTTAACTTGATCAGCAAAGCTCAATTTATAAAACAAATTTTCATAACAGTCTTTTTTGGGAATAAAAATCCCACATTTGTGGCACTATTTCTCAAGTAATATTAATTGCATTAAGGGCCTAATAGTGTAAGTCTCTTTCACATTCACCTCATTCTTCGACATCATCCCTTGATTAAATTAAGAACCTTACGTATAGTTTTTTGTTAAAATACGTATTGTTTGTGTACTTAGTTTGTCGATTATGTGACGTCAAAAAAGCCAATGAAAGCGAAAGTGACAGTAAATTAAATATATGTATGTATATTGGGCTATAATACAAGATTGCGGTATTACGTTGTTATATACATACTTCAAATCGAATTTGTACAGAATTTAAAAAAAATATCTTTTTTAATTTTTTTACGTAATTTTTCCAAAAATGCAGTGCTGTGAAGTGGGAGTCTGGGATATGTGCTTGGAGTCGGAATTTGTATCGTAAAAATTTACACGGCTCTGACTCCAAGTTTAGAATTTCCACCTATACAAATTTTGTTCGTGGAGAAAATATTTATTTTATTTACTTCGGTTTTCAAATAAATCACAAACTTATTTTGGTTTAATATTTCATCTTTGGTGTTTACCCATTCTAACACATTCGTTTTTTGGTAGGTTTAAAAAATCTAAACTTTGAGGACTTGTCGTTACCGACCGATTTGAAAGAGTTTAACAATTTGTTCAACCTACTACGTTTTCAAGTTTTGTCATTGTAGCATTTTGACTCAACATTCCCATGGTATTCCAAAAAACTAAACAATGTCAGTGCAAAAATTTACATGTTAAACTTTTAATTTCATCTATCTTTGTAACGGCCAGACTCCGCCTTTTTTTTATTTGTGCTGCTTAGAAGAATCTCAAAAACAAAAAATCTGGTTACAAGTCTCGCACTCTGTAGCAAAAAGTGCGTTGAAACAGAGTACATTTAAATATAATATTCTGAAAGCCTGATTTCTCCCCTAGAAATACCTATTACATTCTAAAATAATCTGACCAATAATTTAGAATTTCTGATATTGTTAGCACTTTTTTTGCAATTGGTTCCATTGTCAGTCGGAAGAATACTAATGGAAATAAGAGGCAAACTTATTTAACATAAAGGTGATAAAATGTCGTTCCAGTGTAAAAGGGCTTATTTATTTGCAAAATTTATTAAAAACGACACTCAATTTATCTTAGGCATTTGTCTAATTCCTGAATATGATCCCAATTAACGTACGAAATTTAGGAACTTACTTTTACGAACAATGTGTTGAATACATTTTTTAATATTGTTTTGAATATAGAGCAAGTGCTTCATGTAAAAACCCTGTTTTATTTTCGTGAGTAATTTTTGTGTGATTGTCATGAATCGCGCGAATATGAGTAGGATCAAATTCTGCTGACGTGAGCGTGCATGAACGTGAGTACCGAAAAACTCTTCGTGCGTGATTGACTGTCTTCCTTTCGTAAGTATGCGTGGCCGTGAGTCAAAACTTACTCACGTGCCCATCTCTAATACCTAGGTACTTAACATGTATATTTTTTTGGTATTTTAGTGCCACCTTGAGGAACAGAAGGACAATCACTTCTTTTCATGGTAAAGGTCACGTGTGCTAACTTTTCCGTATTTATGGATATTCTAATCTTTTTCAACCAGCTTACAATTTTCTTGGGCAACACGACGTCCCAGACCATCCCACAGCATTGTTTTGTGGAGTTCCAACGCGTACTATGTGGCGAATCGTAGAGAATACTTGATTTATGTTAACGTAAAATACCCTGTCCACCAAATCAGACTTTAAGAGGAAGAAAAGACGAGAGGGCAATTAAGACTTTTAAATATATAAAAGTCCTGGAATCCAGGCGCTTTAAAAAGCTTGACTTATGTTCAAAACTAATAAAACTGATTATGCGGTGATACTCCTACGGGATCTCATGGCCGTTTCCAAACCCAATGTGGTATTCGGAAATAAAATTTAGACTCTCAAGGACAGCCTTTAATAATTGTCATGGAGTCTCTTCAAATGTTTTTGATAAAGTTGCCAACAAAGTTTTTGGTTTATATAATGCTAATAAAGTTTTTCCAATATTTGGGTGGAGGACCATTATGACTACAGCGCATTTCGACTGAGTTAGAAAATATTGAAGCCGTAAAATCGAGGTGAATATCCATATCAAGAATATGACTCCTTTCTCTTGGCACGGTATATGCATAGCTCCAAGATGATTAGAAAAGGCTTAAGACCTAAGAAAGGTACCATTTTCATATTTTATAGGGGGGTGGGTTTAAATATTCTGCAGTATTCACTTTCTCATTGAAATACAACTTCGAAATATTAACCGCCTGGAAAGGACCAATGTACCGATCTATTTGTGTATTAATCCATTTGCGATCGCAAGACGTTATTTAGTTGTAAATTAACTTTGTACGTGTATTTTAGTTTATAGATAGATATGTTTTTTTTAATTTTCGATACATCTCACTATGTACCATGGTACCATATATGCTAAGCAGGATATTCCTAAAAGTAAATTTGCAAACGTCTGCATTCGATGCCTAAAAGGAGAATCCTCAAACATGGATGCGACATTATATTCCTCTAGCAATTTTCTTCAAGGAACCCCACAATTTTAAATTATATCTCTGTTGGTATAGACGTGAGATATAAATTGAACTCACTATTATTTCCGAATGAGGGCTGGTTTAACTATTTTATTTAATTTTGTAGCCATGTTAGCAATACTGACCTACGTTTATAAACATATATAGTCTAAGATAATACCTTTTATATTTATTGATCTGAAGCTAGGCGAGCTACATTTTTTTTACACTGAAAAATAATATATACTTCAAACTGACACCTAAAATGGCACACAATACGCTCAAATATTTGTTAGCAATTTCCTAGAGAGTCGTTCTGGAAACATGTCTTTGGAAAATACTAACTGAAATTAACTGAAGCTAACTGAATTAAATTAAATTAAATTGAACTGAAATGAGTTGATTTGAACTGAATTGAATTGAATTGAATTGAATTGAATTGAATTGAATTGAATTGAATTGAATTGAATTGAATTGAATGGAAGCGAAGTGAATTGGATTTAATTCAACTGAACTGAATTGAATTGAATTGAATAGAATTGAAGTGTGTTGAATTGAATTGAATTCAATTGAATTGATTTGATTTGAATTGAACTGAATTCAACTGAACTGAATTTAGTTGAATTCAATTGAGTTGAAGTGAATTGATCTGAATTTAACTGAACTGAATTGCACCGAATTCAATTGAGCTAAATTGAATTCAATTGAATTAAATTGAATTGGAATGAATTGAATTGAATTGAATTGAATTTAATTAAATATGATTGCAATGAATTGAACTGCACATAATGGAATGAATATAAATTGAATTGAATCGAACTGAGTTTAATTTAATTTAATTGAGTTGAATTGAATTGAATTGATCTGAATTGAATTGAATTGAATGGAATTGAACTGAATTGAAGTGAATTGCCTTGATTTAAATTGAATTTAATGATATTGAACTAAATTAATCTGAATTGAATTGAGTTGAATTGAATTAAATTTAATTGAACTGAATTGATTGAATTTAATTGGATTGAATTGTAATGAATTGAATTGAGCTGAATTGAATTGAATATAATGGAATTGAATTGAATTGAATTGGACTGAATTGAACTGAACTGAATTGAATTGACTTGAATTGACTTGATTTGAATTGAATTTAATTGAATGATATTGATCTAAGTTAAGCTGAATTGAATTTTACCGAATTGATTTCAATTGAACTGAGCTGAATTGAACTTAACTGAACTGAACTGAATTGAATTAAAATGAAATGAGTTGATTTGAATTGAATTGAATTGAATTGAATTGAATTTAATTGAATTGAATTGAACTGAATTGAATTGAATAGAATTGAAGTGTGTTGAATTGAATTGAATTGATTTGATTTGAATTGAATTGAATTCAACTGAACTGAATTTAATTGAATTCAATTGAGTTGAAGTGAATTGATCTGAATTTAACTGAACTGAATTGCGCCGAATTCAATTGAGCTAAATTGAATTCAATTGAATTGAATTGAATTGAATTAAATTGATTTGAATTGGAATGAATTGAATTGAATTCAATTTAATTAAATATGATTGAATTGAATTGAACTGCATATAATGGAATGAATATAAATTGAGTTGAATCGAACTGAGTTAAATTTAATTTAATTGAATTGAGTTTAATTGAATTGAATTGATTTGAACTGAATTGAACTGAATTGAATTGAATTGATTGAATTGAATTGAATGGAATTGAACTGAATTGAAGTGAATTGCCTTTATTTAAATTGAATTTAATGATATTGAACTAAATTAATCTGAATTGAACTGAATTAAATTGAATTGAATTGAATTGAATTGAATTGAATTGAATTGAATTGAATTGAATTGAATTGAATTGAATTGAATTGAATTGAATTGAATTGAATGGAACTGAACTGAATTGAACTGAACTGAATTGAATTTCATTGACTTGATTTGAATTGAGTTGAATGATATTGAACTAAATTACTCTGACTTGAGTTGAGTTGAGTTCAATATAATTGAGTTGCATTGAACTATAAAATAAAGAAAAAAGCATTAGTACATATATTCAAACAAAAAAGTGAGTTTCTGAATTATAAGTAAAAGAAAATGTATAATATTGAAACTGAAAAAAGTGAAAATTTTAATGAAATTAAGAAGAAAATAGAGTCAAGTGTGCTATCATTTATCTATATGAATATTCGTTCTATTCGAAAAAATTTTGTACAATTCTTAGTCAATATCAAAAATATTCTCAATGAAGTGAAAGTGATAGTTTTGGTAGAAACCAACATTAATGATGGAGAAGAGTCCATGTATAACATAAATGGTTTCAGCTCAGCTTTTTTGAACCGAAAAGACAAAGGTGGCGGCATTGCAGTGTACGTTAAAGAGAATATTGTTATAAATTCCATACAATCCCACATCACATCTCTCGAAACTATGAAAATTGAAATGAAAATTTACAATGAATGTGTCTCACTTTGGGCCATATATCGTCCACCAAGCTATAACGTTAGAACATTTATTGAAGAGCTCGAGAACAATATAAATACTGTACCCAAACAAGGACCTTTAATAATTATCGGAGACATGAACATAGATATCTCAGTTATTAATATAACCACTATAAAATATTTAAATGTGCTTTCATCGAACGGTCTACAATGTATAATAAAAGAGGTGACACGAGAAGATCTGTCCAAAAATGCATGCACGTGTATTGACCACATGTTTATTAGAACGAGCAAATATACAAAACTTGATAGAGCTGGTGTTATTACAACTAATATCTCAGATCATTTCTCACTGTTCGGGAGTATAAAGTGTGCAAGCAGAGATGACAGCCAAACAAGTCTGGGCTCTGAATTACAAGGAGATGAAAAGATGGGAAAAAATGCATTACTAATAAACAGACTGATTCGCCGAGAAAACTGGAACGCAAGTGTAACAGAAAATGATAATACAAACGGCATACTATCTACAATATATAATAAATTTGAGAAAATATACATTAAATCAGCCACCTTTAATAAAACAACCAAAAAAAGAAATCAATACCCATGGCTTACAGAAAATCTTGTAAATTACTGTGATGTTAGAGATAAATTATACAAAAGATGGAAAAAAAACAGTAGAAACAAGAATTTTGAACAAGAATATAAAACATATAATAATAAATTAAATAAAAAACTTAATTATGCCAAAAACACATACAAAATGAGAGAATTTATAAAAAATAGATACAACTTAAGAATAACGTGGGAATTAATAAATGAATGCATAGGCAACAAAAGGTTAATATTGATGAAACAATAATGAAAAATTTCAAAAATGAAAATTTAAAGACAGTCACGGAGGCTTTCGCAAAAAAGTTTAGTGAAAATGTCAAAAAAATCATTCACGAATGCAACATTCAAACACTACTAACGCAAAGATCTGTAATACAAAACTCAATCTATATTTCAAACGTGGAAGAAGAAGAGGTATACAACATTTTAAAAAAACTAAATGTAAATAAAGGTGCTGGCATCGATGGCATAAGGCCTAAAGATCTCAAAAACAACGCATTTCAATTAACGCCTATAATAACAAACCTTATTAACAGAAGCATGGATGAGGAATTGATTCCAAACCTGCTAAAAACATCGATTATTAGACCAATTTATAAAATTGGTGCTAAGAACAACTATGATAATTATCGACCGATCTCAATATTACCAGTAATTGAAAAAATTCTAGAAGAAGTAATTGTAAAAAGACTGAATAATTTTTTGGTGAAATATAAAGTGATAAGCGAGAACCAATATGGGTTTCAAAAAGGAAAAAACATTAATCAATTATTAGGTAGCTTCTCAAGTCATATTAATAAATGTCTTGATCAACACTCTCAATGTCTGGCCTTGTTCATCGACTTTAGCAAAGCATTTGACACACTATCACATAAAAAACTTATCGAAGCACTGGAAAGTAAAGGCATTCGGGGCAAATGTTTAAACTGGATAAAAACCTACTTGCAGTGTAGGAAATACCGAGTGAGGATAGGTAACAACGTCAGTGCAGAAATACAATCGGAATTCGGAGTTCCTCAAGGATCGAAACTGGGACCTATATTATATATAATCTACGCCAACGACTTGATAGAGATATTAGAAAACTGCAAAATCTTCGCGTACGCAGACGATACCGCAATAATAGTGAATCATAAAGACGTAAATGTGGCTACAGCTTTAATGCAGAACCAATTAAATCTGGTAACAAAATGGTGCCATGACAATGGACTTGTCGTAAATGCCAATAAAACAAAGGTCATGCATATAAGACCAAGACATATCATAGGCAATGAAATTTCTCTAATATTTCACGATACAGAATGCACTCACAACAAAATCAACTGCAACGCGCAACGCGATAAATGTCATACAAAAATTGAGTTAGTCCAAGTATATAAATATCTCGGGGTGCATGTAGACCAAAACTTTAAATGGAAACCGCATGTCGATCATCTACATAAGAAACTTCAGCAATCTTCATATATGCTTTTCCATCTGCTTTTCATATATGCTTTTCCAACTGCGCTCCGTTCAATGTACTATTGCAAGCCTATTTTTCTCTAGCTGAGACTTACCTCAGACACGGCATAACAGCATATGGCACATCGACATATTGCAATGAACTACAAAAAACACAGAACAGAATTATCCGAATACTTATGAAAAACTAGAACTATATGCAAATAAACCACTCTCAGTATTACACTATTGGAAATGGCAATGAAAACAGTATTACCCAATCTATTCACGACAACAACCCACCACAACATAATTCGCAACTATGTAACCAAAATCAAATACACAACTACCCTATTAATGCCAACCACACCCCTAACAACCACACAAATGATAATGTACAGAACCTAACAAACCTAAATGAAAACAGCAACAACCCGTCCTATCGAAATCGGTATACAAACATTTCCACTGAACTTGTGGACGCTTTCGCCAAAACCAAACGTCTACTAAACATAAAAAGCATTTATAAAACAACAGTGATAAATGAATTTCACACAGCCTCGAGTTTTCTACAACAAATCGATCACAACCACAGCACACGGATACGACTTGAAGGAAGATACAAAGTACCATATTTTAGAACAGATTATGGAAAAAATTCAACAGCCGTACAACTGCCAACTATATTAAATGGACTACCGCCAACTATTATTAATATTAGCAATAAGAAAAAACAAAAATCAGTAATCAAGAATATAATTATCGAATCGCAATGAAATTATTTTTGTCAAAATGAATTTAACAAACAAGCCTGTAAATTAACATTGTAACATATTTTTCTCCTGCAGACAAGCCCAGTGGCTTCGCGGGATTCAACATGTACATTTTAATATACCGAAATAAATAAAATATTAATATTAAAAAAAAAAAAAAAAAACTGAATTGATTGAGTTTAACTGAACTGAATTCAATTTCCTAGACTGTCGTTCTGGAAAAATGTTTTTGGAAAATACAAATGGCAATGAACTGAAACTAATTGAATTAAATTAGATTAAATTGAATTGAAATGAGTTCAATTGGCTAAATTGAATTGCATTGAAATGAATTGAATTCAGTAGAATTAAATTGAATCGAATTGATTTGAATTTAATTCAGTTGAACTGAACTGAATTGAATTTAATTGAATTGAATTGAATTGACTTGAATTGAATTGAATTGAATTGAATTAAATTGAATTGAATTGAATTGAATTGAATTGATTTGAATTGAATTGAATTGAATTGAATGGAATTGAATTGATATCAGTTTAATTGAATTCAATTGAACTGAATTGATTTGAATTGATCTGAACTGATCAATTGAATTGAATTCAATTAAATTTAACTGAATTGAACTAAATTAAGCTGAATTGAGTTGAATTGAACTGAATTGAAATTAATTGAACTGAATTGATTTCAATATTGAACTGAACTGAACTAAACTAAACTGAACTGGACTGAATTGAATTGAATGGAATGGAATTAAATTAAATTGAATTCAATTAAATTGAATTGAACTGAACCGAACTGAACTGAACCGAACCGAACCGAACTGAACTGAACTGAATTGAATTGAATAGAATTAAATTGAAAGAATTTTTTTTCTTTATTTTTTTTAAATAGAGCGAACCCATCGCCGCCACCGACCGAGAGGGTCACGTCCCCATAACGTGAGGACAGTGTACACATTATAGACCGGTCTTTAACAGGAGAGCCGGGATCATAAGTTCACGCGTTGCAACCAACTACAGAAATTCTTCACCAGTTGGCACCCCAGATGACACACAAATAGATCTTGAGAATGATCGACCAAATGATACCATCTGTTCTCGGTTCATTAAGTAAGAACTAATCCAATTCAGCATGTTGCAATTAAAACCCATTGCCCCGAGTTTATATAATAACAAATTGTGGTTAACTTTATAAAAAGCCTTACTAAGATCTGTAAAAATCACATCAGTTTGATCTCCATTAATAAAGCCTCCAATAATAGAAGAGGAAAGCTGAAGCAAATTAGTCACGGTGGAACGAACGTTCCGAAAGCCATATTGACATGGATCTAAAATAGAGGAAACATGATAAGAAATTACCTCTGTGACTAACTTCTCAAAAAGTTTAGGAATGGCACACAATTTTGCAATTCCACTATAATTTGCAACATTTACTAAACTCCCAGATTTGTAGAGAGGGATTGTATAAGAGCTCTTCCACTGGGCAGGAAAATGGCCGAACTTCAACGAAGCGTTAAATAAGAGAGTCAACGGTAAGCTGAGAGAATTCGAGCAGTATTTCAATACAGAGTCCGGGATACCATCAGGACCAGCTTTATTCGAGGCTTTCAATCTGATTAAGTTATCTAGCAACCACGAAGAACTTACGACAGGTGCATCAAACGGAATGGTAGAGCGGACAGTGTACGGGTATGATTTGGAAACATCATATTCTCGGGTGGAATAAATAGATGCGAAAAAATCGGCGAAACAATTAGCAATAGACTCCTCATCTGAATAATCAATACCGTTCACCTAATTGAATTGAATTGAACTCAATTGAATTTAACTGAACTGAATTGAATTGAATTCAATTGAACTGAATTGAGTTGAACTGAAATGACTTAAATTGAATTCAATTCAATTGAATTGAAAAAATGTGTTCAATTGACTTGAATTGAACTGAACTAAATTCAATTGAATTTATTGTACTTTAATTTGACTGAATTGACTTGAGGAGAATTAGCAGTAAGTTTATACTGTGTTTTGTACTCATTCACGTTATACCACATAATAAATAAAAACATTGTCAAACAGTTAATGCCATTTTTTCACGCGACAGCAGTCTTATATAGAAAATATTGAATACACAATGCCAGTTCGCTTTTCAATTTGCTAATTCTAAATTGTCAATTAAAGATACATTTAAAGATTAGTCTATTACTAAAATGGTATGTTGTCTCTTTTGCCAATTTTTCCCGGTTTAAGTATTTTTTTGTTTGAATCGTGTACAGTGTCCAAAACCGACACCGAAATACACGTGAAGCCCGTTAACGGTTTTTTTTTTGGTTTTAACCGTTTTCGACTTCTACTGGAATTTTGGTTAAGAAACAAGATTCAAAAAAAATTCAAATATGACAAACAACTTTATAAAAATTAATAAGTCTTTCAAACATTTTTTTTTATCAAAACTCAAAATTTTAATTTTTTTATAAATAAATGTTTTAAACTTTAAAACTCTTAACTTTAAACCTAAACTCAAATTTGAATATGATTTCGACTTTAAATCAGTGAAATGTGAATTTGAATAAAACTTTTAAATTATGTATTAAACACTCATTCCAAATTGGAACGTGATTTAAATTGTAACTTAAAATTAAAACTTCATATTCAAATTGAGGTGTACAATTTTGAGTTTTAAACACGAATTAGTATTTGAAATGGTCTCTAAGCAAACGTAGTATATGTGTTACATGTGTAAATTAATTTAAAACAAAAACCGAGAAACCGATTTCACCGGATTCTGGCAAAATATAAAACCGAAACAGGGGTTTTTTGGACACTAGTATATTGTCGATTGTCAAACGGATGAATCTCTAACACAAGTGGATTCTATACGTTGCACAGCTCTAAAATCATACATGTGGTCACACCTTCCACAGATTTTGAATAACAATTGTTTAATAGTCAATTGTGGTTATCCTGCCCGGAGATGTGATCTGTTACATTTCAAGTACGACTTGTATTTCTGCCTTCCATTCGACACGGAGAAAGAATGAAGAAAACACCCTTGAAACCAACCACACAATGTAAGCCACCACCGACATTCCGTTCAGGAAGCAAATGTTCTAATCACGCAACGCTCACCTAAGTAGTGCTACTGGAGACAACTAAACAAAAGATTCATCAGGCAGGTGATGTCCGGATTTAAACATGAGAAATGCTGCACAGTCGATACATCAGACTAACAGCAGAACAACTAAAAATCCATAATTTAAATAATTTGTATACACGTACTATTCATGTTTGCTCTGAGCTATTTGTGACACGCGATCGATTGTGGATCACTTCTGCGTTCTCATATCGTTCTTTGTTTTGTGCTTCCATTCCACCAAAGAAAAAACATCCATCTGTCCATCAACAATCACCTGTCTTAGCGTTTCGTAAGAGGCATCTTAAGTGCACTTCCGCTAGATGTGACCCGCACGACCGTTAGAAGTGATAGGAGTATTCGGCGGCAACCGAACTGTGCACCGCGCTGGGCATAGCTCTAATTTTCGAGCCTACTCCAATTTCATCCTTTCCAAGTCGCTGGTTCTCGCCCCTCGTCCTGCCAATCAAAAGTGCATTTTTGATGAATTGATGAAGGGGTATGGAATGTGTATCAAACATTTACTTACACATGCAGCCGTTGACGCTGGCAGGTCTGAGCGATAAGAAATACAACCCTTTTGTTTGGAATTTAAATTCCGCTTTATCTTCAAATGCGATGTGTAGCATTTAGTCGGAGCGTCTTGTGAATTAATTTAAATCTTTATAAGAAAGGGTGCAACTGATGGATGGACACAGCTTGTGATGGTCACTTGCACCTGTCTGCTCTAATAATGCGTTCGCTCTCACAGCCCTATTATGGTTTGTGGTCGGCGGTCGGTGGCTGTGTTGCTGTAAAATGTTAATCATTTAATAATGCAAATCATCCGAACAAGTACTGAACTGTGCACTCGTGGGTGTTGTTGGAATTCATTAATCATTCAGTAAGTAACCATGGCCACTTAACTATGTGGATACGGACCGGCATTGCCGGCGGAGTGCCCTCCGACGATTATTAATCATAATTGCAGGGACAGTGTTCTTCATACTGCCATTGAGGCGGGCATTCGCACTTTTGTTGATTCATTTTGTCCCGTTGCGCTCCACTTGGTCCGGAAGATGGAACTTTTGCCGTAGTCGAAAACTATTTGAAAACTTTAATTTTCCGCCAGAAGGTAACATTAGAAAAACGCCATGGAATTCAAACTATGTAAAGTGGAATAGAATGTTTTTGTTTCCATTAACAAATTTGCATTTGTAATGAATGGCCGGCCATTCGTTGCAACCCCAACAACGAAAAAAATAAAATAAAAAAAACGGAATATGTACATAACATTTCCTAGTGAGGCAGCGCACTTGGAACACTGAGAGTTAACCATACAAACTGCCCATACCACTAGGCTGCTAAGACAGCATGGGGACTGCGATGAGAATTTGTTACGGTGTAGCGGCAGTCATTACAATTCGACGATGGTCGGCAGCGAGCACACCCCAGTTGGAGCGACCAATAAAAACAGTTGAAGCTCGAAGGGTGACTTTGTTCCCGATGAGTCCGCATAAGCTTATAACCACGACGCTGAGGGGTAATTCAATTAAGGACATCACTCAAGGGCAAAAACGTCCCAAAATGAACACAAGCAAAGAAACCCTGCGAAACCAATACAGTGGTCGACTTTGTAGACAAGGGTGTAATAACCATTCACATTGTACGAATGGCAACGGCTACAGTGTCCATGTACATATGTACGTATAGCTAATACATATATGTATGCAACCGTTAGCATACTTTATACTTAGACTGTACAAAACATACATAATATATATACAAGCAAATTGTCTGCGTGAAAAATGGTGCCATTATCGCCATGCGTACTATGGGACAATAGGAACGATAAATGTAGGGTGCGCCTTGAAACAAAGTAAGGTTGGTTGTTTAAAGGATTCTACACTAAGAAAGCTTTACAGATACGGGTTGTTTATTATTTATTTATTTATTATTCAGTCTTTAGAACACAATTATTTACAGACCAGAAAATATCTCATCTAATTCTTATATCTAAGTGTAAATTAAATCGAAAATACTACTAGATTTGCCAATAGGCATTGAAAAATCCAAATCATATTTCATATTGATTAAATTAAATTCCTTTAAAGCTCTTGTGATGGGTTCATACATAGCATAATTTCTGTGGTCACAAGGCATGGCGGCATATGTCTATTTTTGCAACTTTTTAGGAGAGCGTTTTAAGGGGTCAAATTTCATTTGTAATGTAGTGATTGCTCGAGATTTGCTAATAAATCGTTTCCAATATCTTGGGAACTAAAAATTGGATTATTCATATTTGGAGTATATAGTGTGCTGTACGATATACACAGCTCGATTCTCGAAATATTTTATTTGAGCATAACTCGAGTTATGCTGTTAGGTCTTGTCACCACAGATTTGCACTTTGAAGTGATACATTGAAAAATTCCTTAAATCATTAAGCAGACATGTGCAGTCAATTTAACCAAATAACAATTTAGGCATCAGCATTATTAATTCCTTAGATCTACGGATAACAAGCGTATCTAAATGTATCAGTTTATATCTAGATTCATACGATGGCAGTATATTTGAAAAGTTTAATGAAAATAAAGCAAATTTAATAAATTGTTTCTAAATTCTTTCAACTCTATTGCAATATATATCCTGAAATGAATTCCATACTTCTGAAGAATACTCCAATTTCGAATAATAGTTTACATGTATGTGGATCTGTGAATGACTCTTGGCACTAAATAATCACTATGCAAATCTAAATGCAGCTTATTATCAAATGCTGCACCGAAGTCCACAACATTATCAATTTTTACAAGCACATTAAAACACCTAGCAAAGGTTAAATTATTGCATTTATTAATATTTAACGGTAGATGATTAAGAATACACCATGAGACTACATGACATATATCATCCTGCACTGTCACCGTATCAGTAATATTGGCTACTAATTTTAATGTAATCGGCATAAAGAAGATAATTCACAAACTTAATACGCAATACGCTTCGCAAGTCGCAACATAAACAGTTGTCTTCTAGGGTATCCAATCGAATAACCATTATTCGATTAATCGAATAATTTGCGTCATACATTTACTCGAGTACTGTAAAGTTGCTGATGTCGAGTAAGAAATTAATCGAGTAATTTATACCGGTTAATCGAAGAAATCGAGCAAGTGAAGATAATACTCTCAGTTAGATGTTCTTAAATTTAAAAAACAGCAGGTTTCACAACATATCTTCCTATTTACCGGTCAGGTCATTAAAGCGGACGTGTTACATACCACATACATTTGTAAGTCTATCAGATAATTGAATGTCTTTTAAGGCCATTTCAATACATTAATGTCACAGTGTGCATGTGTCAATGAATAATCATAACGTGTGAATATAAAAAACAGAAGTGAAATTGAAAATAAAATGTTATTACGTTTTTCAACAGCAACAGACATCTAAAAGGCGTATTTTCAACACGACGTTTTTCGTGATGAGCTGTGGGCGCCAAAACATTTCTGCCGCACGGTTTAATCCTGTGGTTCAAAGGTAATTTAATTTTTTTTAATTTAATAATGATAATTTTAATTTAATAATGTTAATGTCAATGCAGTTTGTTATTCCCATGCGCTGGCTAGACCCAGGTGAACATGACAACACCACTTGCTACGTATGTCAAAATACCGACGGACATATTACATTTGAATAGGTATAGGCGAACGAGTTTTGTGCATAAAACAGTACAATCAGCCTTGCTCCCAGTACCACATTCTGATGAACTTCCACCACCTGAGCGACATCCTGGAAGTCTTAGTCAAGATTTTGATATCACTACATGCGTTGGAACAGAAGCCATTGGCAGTGGTTACTAGGAAATGAAACAGCTCCAGCCCAATATTAATGTCGCAAGAGCATTTAACAGGATTGGCATGGAAACTGAGTCTTTCTAAAAAGAAATCAGAAATATTAGCTGCAGATTTGAAAAGACTTCATCTGCTTGAATCTGGTGTGAACGTTACTTGTTTTCGTAATCACCAAGGCAGTTGTCTGCCATACTTTTCGGTTAACGAATCCAACACGTTTACTAATTGCAACGATATTGAAGGCTTAATGGATAAAATGAATATCGAGTATAACCCCGAGGACTGGCGTATCTTTTTAAAAAACAATGGTAGCCAAGAGTTGAAGGGATATTAGGCGAGCACAGTATCTTTCATTCACCGCTTGTACCAACTGGAAAAATTATTTTACCACCATTGCGTATAAACTTGGTGTGGTGAAAACCTTTGTTAAATGTTTGGATACACAAGGGGAACCATTAAATTTTCTGAAGGCATTACACACAGAGTAGAAATTCGTTGTCCCAACTATATTTACAGTCAACTAAAACTTGGCGGTTCCTTGGACTATCACATTATTCAGTTGTGATTAACAATAATTGTGTTCAGTATCACCAAATGTTGTGCATATCAGTTGATTTGGAATTCAGGTTTGGTTCCAAGAACCGAAATATGTAGTTGAAGCCACAGCAACAAGAAATAAATGTGATATGTACATTCAAATGTATGTACGAGTAGTTTCTCTTTAACACCAAAGCCTCTTGTGAATAATCGAATACATAACTTTGTAACAAGGGTTTTTGTGACAGAAACTAAATTATGATAACAGTGACTAATATTTGAACACGAATTCTAATATTGTACTTTTTATTAGTTGTATCTTTACCTTCAGATGAATGAAGTTTCGAAAATACTCAAATTGGTTAATACAACTAAAGTTCGGTAGTAGCAACTTGTATTTAGTAAGACCTATTTTTAATCTACCAATAACATCGACAAATAATTCTGAATTCTAAACAAAAGAAGGTATGGGTGCTTTAGATTTAATTTTTGACATTGGTTTCATAAAATAAATTGGTTTCATAACTAAATATAAACATCAGCCTCGATTTTGTTTCTAAATTATTCTTCAGTCAAATCTTTAGAACTGAAGCTCTCCTGGTTTTTATGAATAAATGTTTTATTTTTCGGCTGTTGTTGCTGAGATATATTATGCTGAATTTGTATCCGAATATCACATGAGTTCGACTGAACTGAAACGGACGGTTTAAGCGTTCGACACTAACTTTTATTTGGGAATAATTTAGTATTAAATGTCATCAAGATGAATAATTCGTAACCTATCCGTACCTGAAGTGGAAGAGAGAAAGAACTGTTTACTCTCACCTGTTGATCATAAAAGGAGCTAATAGAACAAAAAAGGGCTAAAAAATGCTACAAACCTTACAAATCTTCTAAATTATATGCTTTCCAACAAATTCCAAATTTATAACACCATTTGATACTAATCGGGAAAAATTTGTGTAACTTATATATAATAATTGTTGAGTATTTGTATTAAAATGAACAAGAGTTGTGCGTACGGACCCAAACGGGTAGAAAAGTACATATAAGGTTAAAGAAGATACTGTCACCTTTCCCTGAGTGATAAGAATCCTCGATCCCCAAATGTTCTATTCGTCTAAAATTTAATATTTTAAATAATATATTGCTTTAAACGGTCAGATATACCGTTTTAGAAAGAATCCAACCAATACAGCAGCAGCCAGCCATTGTCGGTGAATTTATTTTTCATCAAATTTAAAAACAATCAAAATTTTCCTTAAATTTTATAAAAAGTTTGTATTCAGCAACATGCCACGCCCATAATTTTGACCCAGATTTTTGGGTGCACTACTTCTGAGATGTTTGCTATTAAATTGTGGCAAAATTTTTGCAATCGTGATAACAAAGAATCTTTTCTGTGTATTTTCATTGCCAATATAACGGTGCCGGGAGGCAAACCCAGCCCAACGTTACAACGTGTGCTGCGAGTGAGCGGTACAAGAAGCTGAGAAGGGAGGAAAACCAACTCTTTAGGCTAAAAAATGGCAGTGGGAGCAGAGAGAGAGAGTGAAAGAACCGAAATATGTAGGATGAATGGTGAATCGCGAAAGTTTTTCCAGAGGGAAGAACATCGAATAACGGGCCTAATAATGGATTGCCCTCCTGCAAGAACAAGAATGGGAATCTGGTGACTGAGATGCAGTGTGTGCTCAAAATGTGGAGAGACCACTTTTCAGCACTACTCCACTCAGATTCTTCCACTGAAGATCAGGAGGTAATGATAGTGGAAGATAGTGATTGGACCGTATCAGTGTGCTTTTAGACCAGGCAAGTCCACAATTGACCAAATATTCACGCTACGCCAAATCCTGGAAAAGACCCACGAAAAGCAAATCGATACATACCACCTTTTTGTCGATTACAAAGCGGCTTTCGATAGGCCCATACGGGGAAAACTGTACGAAGCTATGTCTGAACTTGGTATTCCGGCAAAACTGATTTGCCTCTTATGAATGACGCTGACCAACACCAAATCAGCAGTGAAAGTGGGGAAAGACCTCACTGAACCATTCTGTACCAAGCGAGGACTTAGACAAAGCGACACACTTTCATGCAATCTCTTAAACATCTTAATGGAGATAATAACGAGAAATGCTGCAGTAAATACGAACAAGACCATTAACAAGAAAAGCCATATGTTGCTGGCGTACGCTGACGACATAGACATAATTGGGCGAAAATTGCGAGAGGTTACTGCAGTATTTTCAAGAAACGAAAAAGAATCAGTGAAGGTGGGTCTTGCTGTTAATGAGGGCAAGACAAAATTAATGGTGTCAACGACTAGAGAAACTAGAGAGATGAATTTGTCTACCTTGGATCCGCAGTGAACAAGGACAACAACGTCAGCCTGGAGATAGATAGGAGAATTGTGCTTGCAAATAGATGTTATTTTGGGCTCAGCAAGCAGTTTAGGAACAAAGCCCTCTCTCGACGAACAAAAGTCTAGCTATATCAGACTCTCATTTTACCTGTCTAGACATATGGCTCCGAATCTTGGGTCATGTCGCTAGCGGACGAAGAACACCTGGGAGTTTTCGAGAGAAAAATTCTCCGTAAAATATATGGTCCTGTTAGGGAAAACGGCGAGTACCGACGTCGCTGGAACGCAGAGGTATATAATCTCTGTTCTGACTGGGACAAAGTGGACCAATTGTGTTGGCTAGGCCATGTTATCAGAATGGCGCGAAAGGTTTTTGATAACGTACCCGATGGAAGCCGGAAAAGAGGACGACCAAGGCCCCGCTGGTCCCTCCGTATCCTTTTTGTTACCACCTGGCCAGTAAGGGCAAAGGATAGAGCCAGTTGGAAGAATATGTTGAAATTTGTTTAATTTGTTTGTTTAATTAATATGTGTAAGACGTCTGACCTCATGAGGTTGTAAGATAGTCAATAAAAATAAAAAAAAGATAACAAAGAATTTAGGGTTTGAACTACGAATTCAATTCCTGAGCCACGGTGCGCCGTCGAAAGAAGTGTGACGTGATCAGCCCACCGATACTCAAAAGTTATGACTGGCTTACCGGAAAATTTTAAGCTGATAGAGAATGCAATGCGAATAGTTGATATGTATATGTAAATGTATTTTGTTGCAGTAACCTTTAGCTTTCTTTACTGTATGACACCATACCTGAATGATGTTCAACAAAAAGAACAGTGAGTAGTTGATCAGGAATACTACACCACATTAAAGTTGCGAAAGACCTACCAAAGAAAAGTGAACCTAGTGTAGCCCACCGCATTCCGGAAAGGGCGGGTTACACGCACACAGAATGTGTTCTATTCGTCGCCACATATTCAGCAACAGTAATTTCTAAAGACTTACAGTCTCCCTAAATCGCCAGTCCGGTGTATCGAAGGGGTCAGTTGCATCCAGTAACTTTTCCGGTCAATGCGCAACATAATTATATCGAGGATTGGAACATTCCACAGAAAATGGTAAAACATGACTACGAATTAAATTGATTTCTCGGCGTAGATTTTCGCATTAATGTATTGCACATATGTATATCATACTTTAGCACACAAGATAAGTTTTCAATCGATTTAAGTTGTTAGTGAGTTTTTTTGTTCAAGCAAAAAAGACAACATTTTCTCGTTTAATTGCCACACTCACTACGTGTTTTATTTTATCATTTGTAGCACCTTATGCAAAATTTACACCAGTTATTAAATGTAATACCTTCAATATTTTCAAAACTCCTATTCGTATTTAAATTTTCCTTTAAACAGTTAAGAAATACCGGGTCAAATCAGGTGTTATTTGGTGTCCCGTACAAACGCACTTTAATGTATCAATTGTTTGTCTGCCTAACCGCGTAACAGGTTTATTTATTTTTATTTTTTTTACAGATAGTTATCAGAGTAGTTAGTCCTTAGTAGTGGTAAATTTTTCCAAATTTGTACAACTGAAATTTGAAAAACAAATCATTTATAAAATGTACCGTACAAACGAAACAATCAAATTTGTGACTTCTGTTTCTACTTCACGTAGAAGTACGTTGCACTATAGAGAAGAGACAAGGCTAAGGACAGTAAGTTTTCTGCAACAGGTAATAACGAGAACTTTATAGAAATCATCTGGAATGATAGTCCTTCTTCCGAATTAAAAAATCGATACAAAAAATAAAACTCAATTCGAAGAGACATATTCTGTCACTTCTCGCAGAAACGGCGTTATTGACGGAGTCGACTTGTAAGTCAAAAATAAAGATGACAAGATAATGTCACCGTTATTCAAAATTGCAATGATTTCCTGCATTTCCTGCAAATAACTTAACAAACGCAACATTTCGCGACCTTAGAACAACAAGGTTCTAACTGACAATTTTTGATAAAATCATCTAGACATCATATCGAAGTAAATTGGGTATGACCTTTCGATTACTTTCGATATTACCATGAAGATATCTCTTACCGTTAACGAGATACCCAATGCAACAAACTCTTAACTTCGTATTTTTCCATACTAATTTGGTTAATCACAAACATTCAATCTTGTTTTTCTCAAAACATACTTTGATGCACTTAGAACCTTGTTGTTCTAAGGTCGCGATTTCCATCCCTGGGAATATACCAAGCCTGAGCCATGAATAAATATTAAAATATCATCATAAAATATGTAATGGGCACATCATAAAATATGTAAACACGCTTGATGGCGAGAACATAAAATATACTTTTTAAAAGTGGTTCAAAACCAATTTCAGCTATAGGATTTCGTAATTGTCCCATTCAAACGCAGGAGTCCCGTACAAAGACTTTGCTAATTTTTGAGTAATAAATACATTCTTTCGGCATTATTTTTTTTTTATGATAAATCGTCTCTCAAACCTCTCATAGCCTTTTATGAATAAGGCGGTTATAGTTTTATTGCTTTTTTATTACATTGATTTTATGACAAGAAAACTATATATTCTTTATTTTGCAATTGCTACTAATTTCGCTAAAATTTTACACGGTAGCAAGTGTCTACGAATCGTTGTATGTATAATGTCACTGTTCCGTACAAACATATATATTTTACTAAATTTTTTACAAATGTGCGAATTATTTAGAAACAAACGAGTTACTGTTATATAGTATCTAATCACACAAACATAATGTGTTGCCCCGTAATGTCTTTGGTTTTTTCTTATTTGACATTTAATCATCAGAAATGTGCACGAATCCGTTAACTCATACAGAATGATAACTTGCACGTTAACATGTAAAATTTTCAAATCTAAAACTAACACTTCTAATTAACTAAGTTATAATTAAAAATATATAATATTGTCTTCTTTACATGGGCAAGTCATTTAAATGATTTTCATGTCTCTGATCTGAAAAAAATACTCAATCATACACAAAATTTGTCAACTCAATACATTTTATATTTGCATTTTAGCTAATGAAGAAAATTGCTAACTAAAGTACAATTGTAGGTTGGTAATTGAATATATATCAATCCAACTTATAATTAGCTTGACTAAAAATTTAATCAACCTTTCATAATAATTTCAATCACATGAGTACTTACTTGTGTAGAGCTGAAAGTTAATAAAAAATACTTTTTTTTTTGGTTTTTCATTTACACCTGTAATCAACTGGAATTCGAAGTACATAAACATTTAATATTGAATTTATGACCGATTGTTGTTAGTTCATCTGGTAATGTATGAGAACTTCATACTACAGTCGACTCCGTTTTAGCGCAACACGCTCAACTGAAAAATATCGCCTCACTGAAATTGGGCTTTATTCCCAGTTTGATTTTATGTATACTTCGTTGAATCCACTATGGTTTAGCGAAACTCCGCTATACTGCAAAATTCGCATAACTGAAATAATTTGTTTATGCAAATATGGCATACTATACGAAAATTACTTGCTTAACTGAAAAATACGTATAGGCATACGTCTCGAAAGTGACAACTTTCAACAATAGATGGCGACAATGCTCATGTGTGACTTAAATTATATATGTATGTATGTAGAGAACACATAACTGCGTTCTGAACCAAAATTCATATATGTATGTAAGTGTTATCGTCTCGTTCGCTGTTACACATTATCAAAGTTAAAAATTTTAAATTGTCCGTTGCATAAATGCAGAATATTCCAGAACATTTTTTTAAACTTTTGTCTATAAAAGCAATAATTTTTTTTAACCAGCTGATTTTTGTTTGTGAAGAGACGCAAACACGAGGCAGCAATTGTTGATTCAACACTAGAGTGATTACTTAGAGACAAAAGTTATTTCAGCAAAATAGAAAAAACTGCTGTAAAAAATTAAATAATTCCTTTCAACCAAATATGGCACTTAAAAAGTTAAAAAATCACGCTTTGTCTCTAAATCATACTCGAAGTTATGGGAAAATTAAGTCTGACTTGCCAAGAGAAGAAAAATTTGGTTGTAGCCCAGCAAAAGTGTGGAGAACTATAAAAAATTAAAAACCAAAAAATATTTCAATGAAACGGATCAGAGAAGGCTGAAGTAAAAATTCTGGAGATGCTCTACTTCTATGGTTTAATGATACGAGATCAAAGAAGGCTACTATAACAGGGTCCATATTAGTGGAAAAGGCTAAGCAGTTCGCTGGTATGATGAATGTTTAGTTCGTACCAACCACAGGATGGCTAGAACAATGGAAAAGAACATTGATTTTAAGACACTTCACAGTGGAAGAACTAAGCGAATATTCATTAAGCAAAAAAATGGAGTGTAAATATGCTGCACAAACTTATTGAAGATTATTCTGAAGCAGATATTTTTAATGCAGACGAATCAGCACTCATCTTCAAGGCACTGTCTGTTGTATATCTAGCAGATAAGCCATCAGGAAGCAAAATATCTAAATATCGAATGACACTTATTTTCTTTATAAACTCAATTGGAAGTGCGAAATTGTTTATAGTGTTGGCAAGTTTGCGAATCCCAGATGCAAAACTTTCCCTGTAAATTAATTGTTCAATAAATAAGCATGGTTATTGGTGGTTATTTTGAAAAATATAAAAATTGAATTTTTACCTCCAAATCCAACATCGATTATTCAGCCATTAGATCAAGACATAATCAGAACATTTAAATGCTACTACAGAAAAATGATAATTTCACAACAATTGTTGCACCTCGAAAGTTCAAGTTCATTAGAATATTTTGCAACAAAATACATAAGTTGGAAGCAGTAAATATGGTTAAAAAGGCATGGTCAGATGTAACTTCAGAAACTATTCAAAACTGTTTCAGTAAAGCATGGAAAGATGTACTTTTAAATACAATCGTAGACGACATAGAAGGTCTTATTGACATTGATCAAAATGTGGTTTGTTGCGAAGACATAGCTGATGATAACATAATTGAACAGGTTATTGGTGCTGCAGTCATCGAGGATAATGGAGAGATTAATATGGAGTTTAATGAAACATTGGCGACTTTAAAAAAAACCTACGTTTAATGATGTGTTTCATTCAGTTTCTGTTCTAAGAGACTTTGTTCTGTTATAAAGTATAATATATAATTCAAATTAAAAATAATTACTCAAAGTCAAATCAGAGATTATTGTATAAACTACAGTTAATTATAAATTAAGTGTTATGTATACAATTTCGATATATTCCCTTTTCCTTTTTTTTGGAGCTAAATTTCTATCATAAATTTTTCATTTTATACAACAAAAAATAAAAATAAATTACATATGATTAATTTTTCTATGATTGAATTTAATAAAATTTTTTATGTTTTCTATTTAAATATTAAAGTATTATTTTAAATTCGCATATTTAATTGATATCGTATTTAAATGTTCATAGCATCTGTGATTTGGTCGTTAAATTGAAATGTTTTTCGATTGTCCGAGCTACGATAGTGAAACGTTTTTCACTTATCCGAGTAACGCTTTACTGAAATGTTTTTCAGTTTTCCGAACATCTCTTTAGAGAAAAAGTCGGATAACTGAGACATAATGATTAAATTTTTGCCGTTTCAGTTAAGCGGAGTCGACGTACACGCTTACAAGCTCTGAAAGATTTTTCTAAGCACCATTCCAAACAACCGCCGATGAAGATTTGTGGCTAGATCTAAAATAGCCATACGGTTTGCCAGGAATCATAGGAATACATTTGCAAAACTCCTTTTTAAAAAAACTATATCTCTATTAATAGAGATATAGAATGGCCTCAAGCTAGAACAATAAAATTATGTTTATATTATCAGGCATCGACAGCTTCACCGTCTATGGTTATCGCCATGGTAGATCTAACCTACAGTTATAGCTCTCAATCTGTATTGAATTTGAATTGAATAACTGATGGACAGGTCTAACCAAAAATGGTGAATATTGTCCTTAATGAATAAAATGGATTTTAAGGATTAAGATTATTGGGATACAATTGTTAAAATTAAGTTACCACATCATGTCCAAATATAGTTTGTAGGCCGGCTACTGAGCGACTATATTTTGCGTATTGGGACATTTGCATTTTATTTACTCTCTCAACCGAAACTCAATAGTTCTGTTCCATCTCTGGCAAGTTTCGTCTTCGTCGTTACAGATTGAAGATTCACATTTCAAGAAAATAACATTTTGACACCTAAACATAGAAGGTCAGCAAAAAATTGTTTACACAGAAAGGGGAAGTCATCGCTTTCCTTCGTGTGAAAAGCGATTTTAAAAATAATAAATATAAATACCATTGACCAAAAAAAAAATTTTTTTCAAAAAATTTTCTTTCTTTTCTTTTGCGGTTTAATATTCGGTTTCCTTCGACACATGAGCATACGGGTAATAAAGCCTCTATGTTGTCTTGTTTTTCGAAATAAATTTCCATTGCCTCATTGGGAAACAGTTGGACTCTTTGCGTTGCAATATTTTTAAAATAATTGATACCAAACTTAATATTTCTGGAGATAACGGCTCAAGTTAATTTTAGGGATTATTAGGAGTAGAGTTGCCTTGCATATATCGTATATGAAGACACCTTCGGAAAGGTCATTCATTATATCAATTACCATGTTTTCAGTGAATTGAAAAGAAGGAATTTTATTTATAGTGGTTCTCCCTTGAAGCCAGTAATATATGAATCATGGTACAAATTCAAGGTAGTAGCATTAGCATTGTTGTAATTTTCGAACCGAGTTATTGTCAAAATCAGCTGTTACACCATACATATACTATTGTGAACATTCATAGATGACATAAAAAGAAAAGGAACTCACCAAAACAACTTTGCCATTTACTGGGTACGATGAAATGTAAACAAAGGAATTCAGCTGGGCTGAAGCTACTACCTTGTATTTGTACCATGATGTGAATCTTTTGTTGAAATGACATGCTTATACTTAGTTTTCCGGGATTTAAACATACTGTTACTCCTCAATTAATTTTTTGGTCCTTCACAAACTACAGTCAGAATTTGTTTGTTGCATTCTAAAATGGAGTTTAGGGACGACATGTCGCACACACGTAACTCCCACATTTACAATAAAATACAATTCAATTTTTCAAGTCATTTATTCTATTGACTAACTAATAAAGGTGTACTAAATTTCTAATGAATTTAAATCAAATGTTTCAATATGGGCAGCTAATAAAATATTTCGATTTTATTACACTTTGGTAATGTTGGAAATGAGATATAAAAGGCAGATACTGATGACGTACATATGAGATCCCAACGAATTAGTCATAATCTAAAAATTAGGGTATAAGCCCTTAGACAGTTTGATATCGAATTAGTCGTTTACGTTATACACACCCTTGAACACCATTTTTTAAACTACTTGTGGTGCACAATGGTCGCAAATCCAAGTTTACTGGCCAAAACTTTTTAAGCTAGGAAAATTATAATTTGTTTTTGATAAATAAATATATTTTCAAGATTAAAAGAAAAAAAACAAAGAATTCTACTAAAACAAGAAATCAACATCTCGTTTTGTGCTTCGAAAATTCGAATCCCAAACTAATTGTCAATTATGCCTCACTCGCAATCTAAAACAATGTTCAGTTCTTCTTCATATTCTTCCTCCGTGGTTTCATCACCATTAGGGAATGCAAATTCCCGGACTTTTTCATCTCCTGGGAAAGCAGGAAAAATAAATAAATTTCCCGGTATCCCGGGAATCAATTTTGTACCATGAAAGGGGGAAAACAGTACAAACATCTTAAATAACACATGTAGTTAGATGTTTTGCAATATATAACGAAATCTAATATTTCAAGTATTTAATGCATTTAAATGATGAGGATGCACTTCTATTTCAAATTTGGCAGCATAATTTCTGCGAAACTTACCTAACATTCATTCTTACTTACTTACTTATCCGGTCTCGGACAACCCCGGGGGGTCAGGGACCTTACAAAACGAAGATAACATATTTCGCCAACCAGTTCGATCTTTTGCTTTATTTCTCCAGTTGGCAATACCAAGTGTACGCAGGGATTCGTCAACCTGATCCCTCCAGCGGGGTCTTGGTCTTCCTATTTTTCGTCTTCCTTCGAGTTCGGTTTCGAAAAGCCTTCGCGCTGGTTCATCTTCATCCATTCTACTGACATGGCCTAGCCAGCGCAATCGCGTTATCTTGATCCGCTTAACTATGTCAATGTCAGGATAAAGCTCATACAGCTCATGATTCATGCGTCGCCGATACTCGCCGTTGTGCACTATAGGGCCATACATTCTTCGGAGTATTTTTCTCTCGAAGACTCCTACAGATGTTTCGTCTGCTTGCGATAGGACCCAGGATTCTGCGCCATAAAGCAATACAGGTACAGCTGGATTTTGTTACTCGAGAGAGGGCTTTATCTCTAAAGTGCTTGCTTAGCCCAAAATAACATATATTCGCAAGCACAATTCTCCGCTTGATCTCAAGGCTGACGTTGATGTTTTTGTTCACGGCAGATCCGAGGTATATAAATCCGTCCACTACCTCGAAGTTATAACAGTTATCAACGTTCACGTTTTGGTTTAATCGGGTGGAGGCCCTGTTCGTTGAAACCATTAATTTTGTCTTGTCTTCATTTACCGTCAGACCCACTTTTGCTGACTCCTTCTCAATTCTCGAAAAAACCGCAGTAACTTCTCTAATTGTGCGCCCAATGATATCTATATCATCAGCATACGCGAGAAGCATGTGACTTTTGCTGCTAATGGTTTTATTCATGTTGACTGCAGCTTTTCTCATAATGATCTTCATTAAGATGTTAAAGAGATCGCACGATAGGGTGTCGCCTTGCCTGAGGCCTCGCTTAGTTTCGAAAGGTTCGGTAAGATCCTTACCAACTTTCAATGCGGATTTGGTGTTCGTCAAGGTCATCCTGCAAAGGCGTATGAGTTTTGCAGGAATACCAAGCTCAGACATTGCTTCATAGAGTTTCTCCCGTATCGGACTATCGAAGGCCGCTCTATAATCGATAAATAGATGATAGGTGTCGATTTGTTTTTCGTGTGTCTTCCCCAGGATTTGGCGCAGCGTGAAAATCTGGTCAGTTGTCGATTTTCCAGGCCTCAAGCCTCACTGGTATGGTCCAATCAGGTCAGCGATAATTGGTTATAGTCTTTCGCACATTATACTTGATAGAACCTTATATGCTATGGATAAAAGGCTTCTTCCACAGTAGTTGGCACAGATACTCGGGTCACCTTTTTTAAATATGGGACATAGTACACTGAGACTCCAATCGCCGGGCATGCATTCATCTAACCAAATTTTGCTAATGAGCTGATGCATGCACCTTATCAGCTCATCGCCGCCAGCCTTAAACAGCTCCGCCGGCAATCCATCGGCTCCTACGGCTTTGTTGTTCTTAATCCGGGTAATAGCTGTTCTGACCTCGTCTTGGTTAGCAGGGAGGCAATCGACGTCGTCGTCCATATTGCGATCGATTGTCCCATCGCCATTGGATATCTAAGGTACTAGTAGCGCGGAGAAATGCTCTCTCCTTATTCCCAACATGCTCTGCACATCTGCGACGGTATTTCCGTCCTTGTCTTTACAGAAGGGGGGCCTGAACCATGTCCATTAGTTCCGTTTTTAACTTTTTGGTAGAATTTTCGGGCTTTGTTCTTCCTTCTGTATATCTCAATTTTCTCACTCTCGCGCTTTCTCCACTGCCGTTTCTTACGCCTAAAGAGACGGTTTACTTCCTTTCTTTTCTCCCTATACCGCACAGTTGCAGCTCGCGTTGCAATTGACTGAAGCATTACCATACGTGCAGCGTTCTTTTCGTCATTTGCAATGCGACACTCTTCATCGTACCACGCTTTATTGCGAACCGGTTTTTCGAAACCAAGTACGATTGTTGCGGCAGTTTTTATAGAGTCGGAAATGGGTTTCCACTGCGCATCAGGGCCGTCATCGGGAGGGGGTGGGTTCTGTGCCATAAGTTGCGAGAGCTTCTGGTGATTGCAGCTTTCCGATGCGCAGCTTCCTCTGCGTCTGGGTTCGTACGATTTTCGCTCTACTTAATCTTGTGCGAACCTTTGCTGCTACCAGGTAGTGATCAGAGTCGATGTTAGCTCCTCTGATCACTCGTACGTCCTTTACACTGGATGAGTGCCTTCCATCAATTACCGCGTGATCAATTTGGTTCTTAGTTCTTTGATCAGGGGATACCCAAGTAGCCTTGTGGATGTCTTTATGCTGGAATCTTGTACCACTAATGACCATGTATTTTGCCGCGGCAAAGTCAATCAGTCTCATACCGTTGTCGGAACTTGTCAGCATGTAGACTGAAATTGCCAATAGTTGGATTAAACATATTTTCCCTTCCTGCTTTGGCATTAAAATTTCCTAGTACAATCTTAATGTCATGGCCAGGGCAGCGGTCATATGTTTCCTCTAGGAGCTCATAGAATATGTCTTTGGCATCATCAATTTTCTCTTCTGTCGGGGCATGCACACAAATTAGGGAAATATAAAAATATTTCGCTTTTACGCGGACTGTGGCTACATGTTTACCCACAGGATTGAACCTAGAGACTAGATGTCGCAGTCTTTTGCCAACTACAAATCCGCAACCAAATTCATGTTTTTTTTCATGGCAACTGTAGTATATATCGCTGTTTCTTTTTCTTGTGCAGCCATGCCCTGTCCATCGCATTTCCTGGATAGCGGTAATGTCAGCCTTATAACTTTCGAGGACATCTGCCAGTTGGATACTTGCACCGGATCTATATAGAGTTCTTACATTCCAAGTGCATATCCGTAAATCGTGGTCCTTATAACGATTGCGGGGGGGTGTCGTCAACAAATAGGGGTTGTTTATGTTTTCTTGTTCGTTTACGTATTTTCACTGCCATTATGAACGGTGGCGGGAAGCAAACCCAGCCCACCGTGTTTTTGCATTTTACCTACTGCCAGGATATTTGATTGCAGCCGCCCATTATGGGTCAGACGCTGACCAGGATGCGATATGTTGAACCTGGATTTTCTTCTTTTAGTTTCTATTCGCCGTTGGCCCGTATGTTTCGCTCATCCGCCTTCTAAGGACAAACGAATATGCCCGATTGTTTGATGAGCTTCAGTGACATCAGTCACCTACTAAACCTGATTTGCTGCTCATTTGTTTGGCATTCTCACTGTAGCTAGCTAACGGAGCTTTCCGAAAAAGCCATTGCCATTGCCCAGGACATACTGCGATATAATTCCAACCATATTTAAATCTATAAGTGATGTGGATAAAGCAAACGCATTTTTTATACATTATCACTTATCTGTCCAAAGTCAAAAAGCATGCTATGATTATATTCAACCGACAATTGTTTAGCGGCGAAAAACCAATTTTGAACTTTGACCGCCTTGTGTCACATACTGAGGTGGAATTATTGGTGTAGATTACATAAAGTTGTAGTAGTTATCTTCTAGAAAGCTTTAGTATGTAATCAGGCGTATCTCTGACATTTTGTATCCTAACCAAGTGATGTACAGTATATATCACTGAAATGTTGATATATATAAATATTGCAATATTTTAGTAAGTATTTGCTAAGATCAGGTAAGAAATAAGACAACTTCAAGATATAAAATGATTAAATTATCCTTTAAAGGCAACAGTTATTAAAGTTTAAAATTTAAATAAATAAATATTTAAATTTAAATTTAAAACATTAAATAAATGTATGTATTTTGTATGAGCGCATGTGCCTATCATACTATAACGCAAAAAAAAATTATAATACTGACCACAGTAACTGAAGATTGCAGTTTTTTAAAAAATTTACATTTTTCCTGCGTAGAAGATTATTAAAGAAAATATTAAAATTAAATTAAATATAAAAATATTTTTTTTATATTACATATGATTCGATCTGAAGTTATTTCTTAGAAGAATATTTTTCAAGTTTCTTTGGGCTATACAGATCACGGGTTTTCCTGCAATTAGAAAGCATGTGAACAGTCGGAACCAGGTTTTGAACTCTCGCTGGCCGACGATTTTTTCGAAGTTTGTGACTCGTCTCATCAGCGCCTTAGCATTCTAGGCCAGATTTGGAAAAAGCTTTGAATTATATCTGAGTTTGGAAAAATACAAGTTTATATTTGTTTGTAAAATTTTGATACAAATCTAAAAGTATTGCTTAGAAATATACGAAGAACATTCCTATATAAATGTTGTCCAAACATTAACATCAATAACCCATTATTGTCCATTTGCTTTTGTTTTCCACTTTGCAATTTCGTGGAAAAATTTAAATTTATTATTTTTATTTTGACGAATAATGCAGCATACAGTTATGTGGTGGCGCATTGTTACTAAATATCTAGTAAACATTGGTGTAAAAACAGATTTGCCCTTAGTTGATACAAATCAGTTTTAACGCTTTAATGACTGATACGTTGCAACAACTGTTAACTCGTTTTGTTAACTTTAAATGCTTGACTAAATACAGTAACAAACAGACAAAATATTGAAAAAAGCATAGATGCCTAAACCTCAAAGCTTAACAATTACATTATTTCACTTTCTCATTTTTTTCACCAAAATACACAAATGACGTATTCGTTGCAGAAACAACAATTGAGTTTGCTGGAGCAACTCAACGATGATCATTCACAAAATCTTGTGAAACATGCTATGTTGAAGCAACGATACAATCGTGGGGAGTATAGAACTTTTTTCATTATAGCAATGTAAATCATCTAACGAAAATAATCGTTTTTATTTCAGTGAAGTGATACCAATATTTTAAGAAAATACAATAATTTAAAACGTATAGAATAGTCTAGTGCAAAAAGAGCTTACTAAATTACACTTTTTTGCTAAAATATGCTATCGCAATCTTTTGGAAATTTCCCGAGATTCCCGGATAAAATGGACGAAATTCTCTAATCACCATCTATATCCTGCTGAGATATTAATTCTTCAGTCGGGTTTCTTTGACGTATTCGTGTGTTTAACCGAAGGGATGAAGCAAGGGGTCTGATGAATATAGCGCTCTGTTGAACACATCCGACGGATTATTTCTACGGCTACTTCTCGAGCGTGAAACAATCTGTCATTTTTATATATTTTGTTTCTGCATTCTGAACCATCCATCCAACTGAACTACTATGTTCTGCATTATTTGTTTGAAATTAGTGAGAACCTTATGCAGCGTCTGTGTCATGGGTAAACAATCGCACTTGTTATGAATATACCTGGCAGATTCGAAACAATATTTCTCAAACTGGAAATATGTACATATGACCAATTTTCTCTGAAAGAGTAAAACAGAAAAAATAAATTCTTTGCGTTTCACTCGGTACCGACTAAATTCCGTTAAAATACAACCCTAAGCATAGGAAAACGCAAATGTCATTTGCTTCCACGTTTCACTTTGCACTTCTAGTTCCCTAATGTTGAAAAAATAGTAAAAAAAAAAGGTAAGAATATATATCGTCACCTAAAATGCAAAAAGACGTAACAACATTTTCATCACTTTATAGGGGAGGCAAAAAACTGTTAGATATAGAATTGAAATTTTGTGAATAAAATTATCATTTTGGGTCGTAGATGTCGAAAAATGTGTGGGGATATGTAGTTTAGTCAATTGCAAGTATAGGGGCATCGAAATTTTATATAAAATTACAGTTCAAACAAAAAACGTGTATTTATGAAAAACTTCATCTTTTTAATCCTTTTAATAAAATCGTTGATTTCGAACTTATGTGTTTAAAACTTCGTCAAATCGTGTATTTTAGTGAAACATATCGTAATCAATCAGAAAGAAAAATTTGGCATTTTGTTGTTGCGTAATTTTGCATTTTAGGTGACGATATACTATTTAATTTGTTATCGTGGAATTTGCTTTGTGTAATAGAGAAAGGCTTTAAGTTAGAAAATAAATCCATAAAGAGTACAATTAATGTTTTTTGTTGATTTTTATTGCTTTGAAATGTACCGCAAATTTCATAAACGATAAAGACTTTATTTTACAAAAAGTTTTTTTCTGAAAAATCTAAGAGTGGAAAAATTAAGACGATCCACTGATTTTTGAGAACTTTTGGTCAAGTTTCTAAATTCATAGGGATTTTTTCAAAATTGTTTAATTTTTCGCTGTATTGGCAATCTAATTTGTGTAACGTTAAAGACAAATTTCACTGAAAAAATTTTGCATCGTGACTCGACATAAAAACATAATTTTTTGTTTTCAGAAACCGCGGAGCGGGACACAAATAAACAAAACCTACACCGACAAGTTAAAGAAGAATTAAAAACAAAAAATTGCAGCGTCCATGAAAAAAACTGAATTGAAATAATGAAATTCCGCTTATACAACTGTCCAGAGTTTCATTCTTCAATGTGAATCGCCCAAAAAATTTTAACTTAATCAAAGATTTGCCAGACTCAAATTTCTTTGAAACTTTAAATGCATTTCATAAAATTGTTCCACATTTGCGAATGTATAGGAACAGTTTCGTTAAAAAATGTTTGTGTGGAAATGCAGCAAAGACTGTTGGTTTGGAAATTGTCTTAACTGTGAAGGAATATCAATCGCTCAACTCAAAGATGCAATTGGCGACATTCCCCTTAATTCTGCCGTCAAGTGCAAAGTTTGGAAAAAGAATTTGTTAACCAAGTGAATCGAAAAACAAGAGAATTCCACGAAATTGACACATATGTTAGTACATATTGCTGCATTGTCACCTCAATTGTTGCGACATAGCTATATATAAAAACAGCACAATGTAATACATATTACAAGGGCATCGAACAGTCAATATGGTCATGACGAACACTACAATGGATTTTGCCGAGAACTTTGTGTGTAAAGATTAGGACGAAGTTCAATCCGCACATTGGAATCAACGCCAATTGTCGTTGTTCACCACACCACCGCTTTACATTTCAATGAATTGTTTCACCCAAAAGTATTTGATTCTTCCATACATCGGAAGTTGGTCAAGAAATTGCCAAAATCGTTGAAGATTTTGAAAATCTGGAGCGATGGACTTTCGTCACAATTCAAAAACAAATATATCGCTACAATGATTCCTCTACTAGAGACTGAATTCAGTTTTAATATATACTGGAACTATTTTGCGACTTCATATGGTAAGGGCTGTGTTGATGGGATTGGTGCGACCACAAAAACGATTGTACGAAAACATGTCAGAGCTCGAGAATCAATCGTTTAGTTATCTGCTGATTTTTTTAGAACTTTTCATCGCACACAATCAAAATTGCAGAAACAGAGTTCCAACAAATTAACGATTCATTGGACTCTTTGAGTGTATTTGCATCGGCTTTAAATGTCCGAGACATTGCTTCAGTATTTAAATGTTTGTTTACATGAAATGTAGGCCTTAAGTGAAAAATGGAAAAACAATTTCGTTTGATACGTCCAAAGAAGGATATGATTAATTTGTTTTCTTGTTCTTATAAACACACATAAAAACAACTTACAAAAAATATACTGAAATACTCGAATAAGGAAATATATTTTTAATTAGCACTACAAAGTTATATTTTGGCAACCAGTGAGAAATAATCAAACATATTTGTTCGTTTTTCAAAAACAAAATCGATAGTTAACGTTAAAGACCTTTTCGTGTAACTTTAAAGACCGGACATTTATGCTCGTTGAAGTGAAAGATAAATACTTTTTTGTATTCTTATGAATGTAGTCCTTTATATGATCCTTCATCTTCTAAATAGTGCTTAATTTTAGGTTTTTCCGTGGCCTGTTTCGCTAATTTTGTTGAAAATGTGGAAGTACCTCGAAACTCACTTCCAAAAAATGTAACGTTAAAGACCACATAAAATTGGCTATATCTTCGAAACAACAAAAATAAAAATAAAGTTTGTTTACATGAAATGTAGGCCTTTAGTCTTGCTTTATTGTCCATTAAAAAAAGAATTTGGTATAACTGAAACTTTTCGGTATATGAGCAAAGCATGCGTACGACTGTAGCGTTAAAGAGAAAAAATTTGGCCATATATATTATTCAAAATGGAAATTGGCACATTAAACATATGAGAATTATATGTAGATGAAAAACTACCTCATCGTCGACTCCAATACTTTGTGAAAATGCTTATTAGTTAGCGAACGCACAACGAGAAGTGTTGTCGTCGTCTGTTGGACCAAAACCACCAACTTTTGGAATGTCAACACAAAGACCAAGCTCAGCGCAGAATTCATTTTGAATTTTTCGTTCCTGTTAGATTCATTTTCTTTATCTTTGCCCTCCCTGATCTGCTATTTTCTAATATCTCGTGTGTATCCCAAATGTATAAGACTTCGAAAAATCGTATGCAGCAGTGAAGGGGGCTTATACCATATTTAAGATTGCTCTCTTGCGGCTTAAATTCTTAGGAATTGTAGTCTGTAATTTTAACAAAATCTTTTGAAGTAGCACCGCATATAGGACACGAAGCGTTTGACTTCATTCCAGTACGGACATTTACAACTTTCCCATCTATAACAGTTAAGAACAATCTACATTTTATTTCATTTTCCTTTGAATCTTCGATTTGTAGCGTCTTTCGCTTACAAATACATCATTAAGCCTGCACATGTTTTTTACTGTTAGGAGTCTCCTGTAAGATGGAAATATATTTAAAAAAATTTTGTTTACTCCCCATGCGAATGTCACAGTACTGCCTCTTTTGAAAATTATTTTCGAGAAGAAAAGTACGTGCTTCCTCGTTCGAAAATGTAACAGGGTCTTTTGCATTTTTATGGCATAGCTTTCGCACACTTACAGAAGAATTTGGTTGATACCTCACTAGAAAACCTTACTAGACATTGAGACAACCTAATTAGAGGTTGAGGTTGACACAACCACATTTGAGGTTGACACAACCTCATTAGCGGTTGACAACGAATTACACTCAGCGAATTTGGTACCAATTTCGGTTGTTGCATCCGACAGAACAAATACAATTGAAGATTCAGTTGTCACAACCGAATCAATTATGAAACGAGGTTGCTTCAACCGAATTTCCGTTCTTCTTCTTTTTTTCTTTTATTGGCTATTTTACAACCTCATGAGGTCAGATGCCTTACTCATATTAATTAAACAAACAAATAAATAAATTAAACAAATGTTAACATATTTCTCCAACTGGTTCTATCCTTTGCCTTTTCTCGCTAGTTGGTAACGCCAAGAATCTGGTCTGGGTTGTCCTCTTTCCTGCTTCCATTGGGTACGATATCAAATACTTTTTGCGTCGGCTCAACTTCATTCTGATAGCACCGCCTCGCTAAAATTTGATTCGCCCAGCTATGCTCACGTCGGAATACAAATTACAATTGAAAGCTCCTGCTTCCAATGACGTCGGCAATCGCCGTTTTCTTTAACATGACAATAAATTTTACGGAGAATATTTCTGTCGGATACTCCCAAGTGTTTTTCATGCGCTTGCGATATGACCCAGTTTTCGGAGCCATATGCCAGTACAGGTAAAATGAGAGTCTGGTATAGCTGGACTTGTGTCTGTCGAGAGAGAGCTTTGTTCCTAAACTGCTTGCTGAGCCCAAAATATCATCTATTTGCAAGCACAATTCTCCTATATATCTCCAGGCCGACGTTGTTGTCCTTGTTCACGGCGGATCCAAGGTAGACAAATTCATCTACCACTTCAAAACTAAATCGGTTGTCAACGTTCAAGTGCGGACCAAGTCGAGAGGTTTCTCTAGTCGTTGACACGATCAATTTTGTTTTGCCCTCATTAACAGCAAGGCCCACCTTCGCTGATTCCTTTTCAATTCTTGAAAATACTGCAGTAACCTCTCGCAAATTTCACCCAATGATCCCAATGGTTTTTCATGTTAATGGTCTTGTTCGTATTTACTGCAGCCTTTCTCATTATTATCTTCATTAAGATGGTGAAGATATTGCACGAAAGTGTGTCGCCATGTCTCAGTCCTCGCTTGGTACAGAATGATTCGGTGAGGTCTTTCACCACGTTCACTGCTGACAATCCACTGTCTCCACTGTCGTCCACAACCATCCTGATCCACAACCTCCTGATCTGCAGTATAATAATCTGAGTGGAATAATCTATTCACATTTTCTAATCTATTTCCATTCTCGAATTTACATTTTCATAAAAAATAACCTTTTCCTCAAAAGAGTACCACTTCTTCAAAAAGAACTTCTTCGTAAAAAAAATCATGCTCTTATGGCTTTTTCTTACAGAAAGCACTTCTTCTTAAAAATAGTACCATCGTAATAGCTTTTAACAAAGGAAGTAACTCTCTTTGAAAAGGAATATAATACATATTCTTACAAAAAGGATTTTGTAATATTTATTTTTTGTTTAAATACATTCTATCAAAAAAATGTTTCTTAAAAAAAGTTTATCATTTTACAAAAAGTGTCTTTTCTTAAAGATCCATTACGAAATAGTACATAATATATAACTTTTGTGTTACACTGTTTTCTATTTGGACATTTTATGTGCTTTTATTGAAAACAAATATGCTTACCTTTTTTGTTAGGCTGTACTTTTTGGTACATTGTAGCTATTGTTAGGTAATTTTTGTACTCTTTGGTATACTTCTTATGCATTGTGGTACACTTTTATGTACACAATCTATACTCCTTAGCACACATTATGTACTCCTCAGTAGACTGTATATACTTTTTTGTGGATTCTATGTACTCTTAGGTACACAGTATGCAAGTTATCGTACATGTGGTGCATTTTGTGTACTATATGTACAATTTAGGGAAATTGTTGATGCACTTTATATAGCATCTGCAACACTTTATGTACTTTCTAGAGTATGCGATGTAGTTTATTTTAATTGCATGCACTTTTTGGTATAAATAAATTTAATAAAACACAACAACGTTTCATATTCATTTACGGGATCCATTGGTTTCATACCTCTTTATATACGAGTATAAGTAATAGACATTTGCAAGCGCTTGGAACCATCTGCAAGCCAGTATGCACTTTAACACTGACATTATATATTATACCCTCCACTGTAAGTGATAGAGGGTATATATCAGTTTGTCATTCTGATTGTAACATATGGAAATAAGGCTTTGCGACCCCATAAAGTAAATATATTCTTGATCCTTATGACAACCGGAGTCGATATAGCCATGTCCGTCTGTCCGTCTGTTGAAAACTTTCTCACGACTTCAATCGGCGATAACGCGGTTTGGTTTTTGGCTAGAATGTTCCACGTATTTCTGAGCAGTTTGGTATTGAAAATCAGCGAAATTGGTCCATCGGAAAAAATTTTATGATTGGAAAGGTAAAAAAACTCATAAAATTTTCACATTAATTTTTGTAGTTTTATACTAAACTACTCCTTTTGGCGTGTGGTGAATTTCCATGTTGAAAATCTTTGTTGTTCTTTATAATAGGTAAGTACTTTAGAATGTTTAGATGTACTTTCATGTGTTCATACATTTTGTCACACTTTATCTAAGGTCGCTGTGGCCTGATGGGTAAAGGGTTGCGCGTTGGAGTCTGAGGGTTGTTGGTTCAACTCTAGTCCCAGCTTGTTTTTTTTTAACAGTTCTTCAAAAAATGCTCTTTTATTTTTAAAAAAGGATTTATTCAAGAACTGTTAAAAAAAATTAAAAAATTTAAAATTTTTTTTTTAAAAAGAACATTTTCTTAAAAAAGGTCCTTTTTAAAATTTAATATTTTGCTGGTTAACACTAAGGTGGAGGATATCAAAGATTCGGCACAGCCGAATTTAACACTTTTACTTGTTTTTATTTAAATTTGTTTAAAATATATTTCTAGTTTTTTATAATAATATCGAACACAAAATTAAAAAAGGCTGAATTAACTGTCCGTGGAGGTGGAAAGTTTCTGATATCCATTCACTTGGGAGTGCCCGGAAATGATACCTTCATTGGGCAGTCCAAGCAGCTCACTACTTCCACGCAGTATGTTCGGGGCAATGGCTTTTCGGAAACCTCCGTTAGCTAGCTAAAGTGAGAAGGCGAAACGAATGAGCAACCTGAGTGGTAATGCGATCACTGATACGTCTCAGGATTATTAGGTGACCCTGTCACTGAAGCTCTTCGAAGTAGTGGAAATCCAGTTTCGACACACTACATTCTGGTCAGCGTCTGATCCATAATGTGCGGCTGCATCAAATTATCCTGGCAGTAGGTAAAATGCAAAAACACGGTGGGCTGGGTCTGCCTCCCGCCACCGTTCATAATGGCAGTGAAAAAACGTAAATGAAAAAGAAAACATGAACAACCCCTATTTGTTGACGACCCCCGCAAACGTTATAAGGACCACGATTTACGGATATGCACTTGGAATGTAAGAACTCTATATAGATCCGGTACAAGTATCCAACTGGCAGATGTCCTCGAAAGTTATAAGGCTGACATTACCGCTATCCAGGAAATGCGATGGACAGGGCATGGCTGCACAAGAAAAAGAAACTGCGATATATACTACAGTTGCCATGAAAAAAACACGAATTTGGTTGCGGATTTGTAGTTGGCAAAAGACTGCGACATCTAGTCTCTAGATTCAATCCTGTGAGTGAACGTATAACCACAATCCGCATAAAAGCGAAATATTTTTATAATTCCCTAATTTGTGTGCATGCCCCGACAGAAGAGAAAGATGATGATGCCAAAGACATATTCTATGAGCTCCTAGAGGAAACGTATGACCGCAGCCCTGGCCATGACATTAAGATTGTACTAGGAGATTTTAATGTCAAAGTAGGAAGGGAGAATGTGTTTAATCCAACTATTGGCAATTTCAGTCTACATGCTGGCAGTTCAGACAACGGTATGAGACTGATTGACTTTGCCGCGGCAAAAAACATGGTCATTAGTGGTACAAGATTCCACCATTAAGACATCCACAAGGCTACTTTGGTATCCCCTGATCAAAGAACTAAGAACCAAATTGATCACGCGGTAATTGATGGAAGGCACTCATCCAGTGTAATGGACGTACGAGTGATCAGAGGAGCTAACATCGACTCTGATCACTACCTGGTAGCAGCGAAGGTTCGCACAAGATTAAGTAGAGCGAAAATCGTACGAACCCAGACGCAGAGGAAGCTGCGCATCGGAAAGCTGCAATCACCAGAGGTAGCCACAGCCTACTCAAGGAAGCTCTCGCAACTTTTGGCACAGAACCCACCCCCTCCCGATGACGATCCTGATGCGCAGTGGAAACCCATTTCCGACTCTATAAAAACTGCCGCAACAACCGTACTTGGTTTCGAAAAACCGCTTCGCAACAAACCGTGGTACGATGAAGAGTGTCGCATAGCAAATGACGAAAAGAACGCTGCACGTATGGTAATGCTTCAGTCAATTGCAACGCGAGCTGCAACTGAGCGGTATAGGGAGAAGAGAAAGGAGGTAAACCGTCTCTTTAGGCGTAAGAAACGGCAGTGGAGAAAACGCGAGAGTGAGAAAATTGAGACACACAGAAGGAAGAACGAAGCCCGAAAATTCTACCAAAAAGTTAAAAACGGAACTAATGGACATGGTTCAGGGCCCCCTTCTGTAAAGACAAAGACGGAAATCTCGTCGCAGATGTGCAGAGCATATTGGGAATATGGAGAGAGCATTTCTCCGCGCTACTAGTACCTGAGATATCCAATGACGATGGGACAATCGATCACAATATGGACGACGACGTCGATTGCCCCCTCCTAACCAAGACGAGGTCAGAACAGCTATTGCCCGGCTTAAGAACAACAAAGCCGCAGGAGCCGATGGATTACCGGCGGAGCTGTTTAAGGCTGGCGGCGATGAGCTGGTAAGGTGCATGCATCAGCTCATTAGCAACATTTGGTTAGATGAATGCATGCCCGGCGATTGGAGTCTCAGCGTACTATGTCCCATATTTAAAAAAGGTGACCCGAGTATCTGTGCCAACTACTGTGGAATAAGCTTTTTATCCATAGCATATAAGGTTCTATCAGGTATACTGTGCGAAAGACTATAACCAATTATCGCTGACCTGATTGGAATATACCAGTGTGGCTTTAGGCCTGGAAAATCGACAACTGACCAGATTTTCACGCTACGCCAAATCCTGGAGAAGACACACGAAAAACAAATCGACACCTATCATCTATTTATCGATTATAACGCGGCCTTCGATAGTTCGATACGGGAGAAACTCTATGAAGCAATGTCTGAGCTTGGTATTCCTGCAAAACACATACGCCTTTGCAGGATGACCTTGACGAACACCAAATCCGCAGTGAAAGTTGGTAAGGATCTTACCGAACCTTTCGAAACTAAGCGAGACCTCAGGCAAGGCGATACCCTATCGTGCGATCTCTTTAACATCTTAATGAAGATCATTATGAGAAAAGCTGCAGTCAACATGAATAAAACCATTAGCAGCAAAAGTCACATGCTGCTCGCGTATGCTGATGATATAGATATCATTGGGCGCACAATTAGAGAAGTTACTGCGGTTTTTTTTCGAGAATTGAGAAGGAGTCAGCAAAAGTGGGTCTGACGGTAAATGAAGACAAGAGAAAATTAATGGTTTCAACGAACAGGGCCTCCACGCGATTAGACCAAAGCGTGAACGTTGATAACCATTATAACTTCGAGGTAGTGGACGAATTTATATACCTTGGATCTGCCGTGAACAAAAACAACAACGTCAGCCTTGAAATCAAGCGGAGAATTGTGCTTGCTAATAGATGTTATTTTGGGCTAAGCAAGCACTTTAGAGATAAAGCCCTCTCTCGAGTAACAAAAGTCCAGCTGTACCAGACTCTCGTTCAACCTGTCTGACTTAATGGCGCTGAATCCTGGGTCGTATCGCAAGCAGACGAAACATCTGTAGGAGTCTTCGAGAGAAAAATACTCCGAAGAATGTATGGCCCTATAGTGCACAACGGCGAGTATCGGCGACTCATGAACCATGAGCTGTATGAGCTTTATCCTGACATTGACATAGTGAAGCGGATCAAGATAACGCGATTGCGCTGGCTAGGCCATGTCAGTAGAATGGATGAAGATGAACCAGGACGAAGGGTTTTCGAAACCGAACTCGAAGGAAGACGAAAAATAGGAAGACCAAGACTCCGCTGGAGGGATCAGGTTGACGAATCCCTGCGTACACTTGGTATTGCCAACTGGAGAAATAAAGCAAAAGATCGAACTGGTTGGCGAAATATGTTATCTTCGTTTTGTAAGGTCCCTGACCCCCCGGGGTTGTCCGAGACCGCATAAGTAAGTAAGTAAGAATTAACATTGAACGTTTTAACAGTCTGTGTAGTTTTCCGTTGCGCCATAAAAGCCTAAATCGGGTTTTAACCGGTTTTTACTCCTCGGTTTACCCGAATACCGGTTCCGACGAAATTATAATTTTTCGAAGAAACCCGGGTTTTTGAATACACTAGGTATAATGGATGTGTGCATGTTTGTTTTTTCTACACTAGTCGCAGGAGCAAAACATGAATAGCACAAGTAGGAAAACACACTTACACAATATACAAAACATAATGGCATCACGTAGGGTGTGAAAAATGGTTAATAGTTTATCAAGATGCCATCTTCGTTTATTACAAGTCAATATGTTATCATATCAATATTCACGCTTACGCAAGCGTATGTATACACATATTGACTTGAAATTATCAATGAGATTAATTGACATCTAGAACACTGTTTGCACACGTACCCAAACCCATACATAAAGGTGTGTAGGTAGAACTGATTAATTGCGCATGCATTTCAGCGGCAATATTTGGAAGGATAAATTTTTTCAATTCGATAAACATCTCATTTTACAGAATTATTATTTTATAAATGTGATTTGAAAACTCTAGCAGATAATTATTGTCATCTTAAATTCAAATAAAATCAAGAATATGCTTACAAAACGCGATAGCCTCAGTTTTCCGGAGTGCACCCCATAGTCTCTTGAACATTCATTTCCGACACATCCGTGTTGAATTTCGCACATCACAGTATACTTTGAATACTTTTTTTTTCCAGGAAATCCTAGAGTGTGGTATTGCAGATCGAATAGTGGTTCCGCATTCCAGCACTTAAGAATTGTTGGGAGCATCTTTCAGAACTGTTCCGTGACCGAATATGACTATGCCGGCAACAAGTATAACTTTGAATTTAGAACATCAGAGGGAGCAGAGTTAGTATTTATCCCTCATGTGTAATCCATACACCTGCCGCCACCCGATAAGCCAATAGAGAATTGCCGGCCTATCAATCCAATCGACAAGGATAACGTCTCCATTTAGAAACTATAGGCGGCTTACAGGTGTATAGGTACGTCTATCGTTGCCATTTCCGCTATGGTGTATTTGATACTATTCTTATTGTCCAAAACAATATCCATGAATTTGTCAAACTGTCCGAGCTTAGTTTCAGACATATTCAATGTCATACTATGTAAGGTGGGTATTTTAGGCCAGTCTTGGCTGTAGTTACACTTAGTCCATATTCATCAAGCCATGCGCACAAACTCGTCCGTCGAGAACTTGACTTGATGGCATTGCATATTGAAAGCAATATACGAGAATGCTGACAGGAAAAGTAAGATTTTAAACGTGGCATGCCTGGGTTGAAATATCTGGGTTGGGTTTTAATAACAACTAGTAACATATTTCGTTCTAGAAAAAATATATTTTAAAATGATCAATATGCCTATTTTCAAAGTAATACAAGACGAATTCTCTTTATTTCGACATATTAAACCCAGTACCCGTATTTTGGGATTGTAAAAACGTTAGCTTTTTATATTTGATAGTTGGAAACGAATGGTAATTCCGATGCCTATTTTATATTTTAAATGCTATACCCAAAAAAAACTAAGCGAAGTTTTGCTAAATTTCACATTCGAAATAAGCTATAAAGTAGATTTAAAACTCCCAAACTAATGTGTGATTTTTTGCTATGTGGCTTTTGAAAATGCCATGAAAATTAAATATTTATTGGGGTCGATAAAACAATACCTGCCATTTACTTCTAAAAGATTAGTTCATTAAAAGTCAAATGTTGACACACTTTTTCCAGCAATTCGGCCGGTATATCTCCAAAGATTAGTTCATTCAAATGTTGCCCACAGCTACGTTTCACGTGGTCCATCCTGAAATTCAAATTTTAGCACACTTTCCAACATTTCGGCCTGTATATCTCGAATTACACGTGTGGAGTTGTCTTCCAAGACAGCTATCGTAGTAGGCTTGTCCCTATAGACGCGAGACTCACGTGCGATTAATAACATACCAAACTCGCCTCTGTTGAAACATCCTGTTGAAACCACATGTTAACTAACTCCAGTTATTCCATTTTATGCAAAAAAAGATCATCGAATGGTACATTGTTCCATTGACCGTACGGCCATTATCGTCTTTGAAGAAGTACGGGCCGGTCGAAAAACCGCACCAAACCGGTAATTTTCAGGGTGCATTGGTAGGTCTCAAACTGCCTTCAGCTGCTCTTCGAACCAAATTCGGCTATTCTGTTTATTGAAGTACCCATTAAGCCAAATATGGGCTGCGTCGCAGTAGACAATTTTTTGATAAAAAAAAGTGATATTCTTCCAGCTTCTCTAAGGTGCATTTACATTCAGTTCCTACACCAGCTGAATTTTGCTGAATTCCGGGGTCCTACGTAAAATCTTCCGGGTGGTTGAATAAGACAACCCCAATTGCTGCAATCGGCGACAGATTGGCATATCGCGATATACAATAACACTGGCGGATATATCGAAATGGAGGATGACTTGTGGGCAGAAGACGCCGACGATTCATCACCATCCCCTGATGGTGACATGTCATCCCAATACGGAAGAAACTCAACCGGCACCTTCCAATGGGCTAAATATATTTAATTTTTGATTTTGAATATTACTCAATTTCCTAACAAATAAACTCATTAAATTTTGTTGTACTTATCTTTTTACTTCATTATTCATAAGTACAGGCTATCATACGATAAAAGTACAGGGCTTTGATACTTGTATAATCAGGGTCAAAATTCATTCAGAACGACAATATTGCAAAAAATTGCGAAGTTCGAAAAAAATTAAAAGTTTTGAAAGGCTTACTCTCGGAAACTATTGGGTCTACATCGAGAATTTTAGTATCATATTGTAGTGCTAAAAAAAGTTTTTTCAAAAACTAGTCTTATATTGTTATAATCGAAAAAATTTGAAAAAATAACGATTTTTCGCGGTTTTGTCAATTTTTGACAAAGTTGCGTTCGGCGCTCCAGGCCACAAACTCCTGCTGTGATGTATAAAGTTACTGGACTACAGGTAAAAGGGTACACTGAAAGAAAAAAGGAAAGGCATGAGTTATAAACTACTGATATTTGGTTTATCTCTTACTTTTTATAGTTTATATTTATTTATTTTGCAGGTTTGTCAACATTTTCAGTTGACGAAACGAATTTTTGTGAAGGTAGAGAGAGAAAGAGAGAGACGCAGTCGAAAAAATGAGCGAGTGTAAAATATAGGCTAGCAAGAGAAAATGGTTAGCGTGAGTGGTGGGTCACAGACACATCTTAAATCAGTTCCATTGCAACAACCGAAAGTGGTAAACATATTTCTCCGCCGGAATAATTTAAATAAATTTGTTAAAACGGACTAATTAGTTATACTTATTAATAATCTTTTGTTGTATAAACTAAATTGTGGGAATTTATGTGTTTGCTGTGATCGATTGTGTAACTTGAGAATCTATAAATCAAATAGATAAATATACAGAATGCAAGGAGCAACACAACACAAAATAAGTGATGTATCGATAGCAGAAAAACTACCCCGAAATATGTAACAGAACATTTGTGTGTGTGTATGCGTGTGACGCGTTTTGCTCGTGTTTTGTGTTTTAAGCATAATTCGGTCGCGCCTGTTTCGTCGTGTTTGTATTTGGATTCAGCAAAAAACCAAAGACGTACATACATACATTTGTGCGGGCAGTCGAAGTCAATGAAAACGAAGAAGTCAAAGAAACAAAGTGTTTCAAGTACGACGAATATAAAATATAAAACTTCAAAGTACAATCAAATGCACCCAATCGAAATTTTCACAAATTTGGTTAAAATAATTAAAAGCGCAGTTGAAGAAATTGCATACAGTACGATCACTGGCTTAATGACGTGGAGATTTGGCGCTACAATTGAATGACAGAACCCCCAACACAACAACAATTGCATGATTTAAGAAAACAATGATGTGGTTCTATGTTAAAGGAATGGAGCATAAGCGAGTAGTGCTAATGTTCATGGTAAGTGTACACATAGACATGAATAAGAAACGTTAATAATAAATTCCTCATATTTGTTTTTAATTGCAAGACCTGAATACGACGGCCACAATAACGCTCTGCCTCTCGACTACCGCAATCTTCACCAGACGAGTGTTTAACATGGAATGACTTTAATCTATTTAGTAAATTGAGACCACTTTCGAAACAAAAATTCAAAATATTGTTATCAAAACACCTGCAATGTAATACTAACAGTGTATGTACAAATGGCAATAAATAATTTCAAACACACTTCAAAACATTGATTGCAGAAATGAAACAAAATCATTGTAGTCATGAAACAAATTCATTGCAACATTGACTCAAATTTGTTGCACCAATGAACCAAATTCATAGCAGCAATGACGCAAATTCATTGCAGTAATGAAACAAATTCATTGCACCAATGAAATAAGTTTATTGCAAGAACGATGCTTATTCATTGCAGCAATGAAACAAATTCATTGCAGCAACGATACAAATTCGTTGCAATATTGAAGCAAATTCATTGCAGCAACAACCATACTTTCACCACAGTACGAACAATTTGCAGTTGATGAACACATTTTCATAGTGGGATTGAAACTGTACGTTAGTTCACTTTCGATGACAAAAAGTTGTTTGGGTGATGAACATTTTCATCCCTGTGACGAAGCTTTTCCGTTCAGTGTATACTATGTTTAAAGAAGTGTGTGTACCAACAAAATGATGCGTAACAGGGACAGAATAGTTTTTGTAATGTATGTATCCAAGTTGGAGGAATTCCTGGATACCGCATTCAAAGTGTCATAGCCTCAGTCACACTCAAAGAAAACCTATCCACCTTGGTGGACAGGTGAGCTCACAACACTAAGAAGAGAATCTCGCAAAGCTTTCAATGCAAGCTATATAAGTGGATCCTGGCAGCCGTATAAGGTAAACTTAAAGAGTATAAGAAGCAATAGCCACTGCAAAAATACGATCTTGGCCAAAGTGCTGTAGATCGATGGAGAACACAAAGGATAAAGCAAAACTGAGCAAAATAATGGCCAAGGGGCACTCAAATCCCACCTATGTGAGGAGGGCTGTTGGGACATGATCAAATAGATCAGCTGAATCGCTAGAGATACTTCCCGGGCTGCGAGAACACATCCAGGGAGATGCCGACATTATCAACCCCATACTCGGATACTTATGGTATAGAGGACATAATCAGTACAGACAGAATATCCTGGGCCATCAATAGCTTCTCACTATATAAATCTTTGGGCCCAGATGGTATTATACCAAAGATGCTGCAAAGCGCGGAGGTCATAATTAGGCCGTGGCTCTGTATTATATTTCCATCCTTCCTGACTTTTAACTTCTTACCAAAAAGTTGGAGCCAGGTAAGAGTGGTCTTCATTCCCAAGGCGGGGAGACGGAGACATGAGAGCGCAAAGGATTTCAGACCGTTCAGCCTCTCATCGTTTCTTCTGAAAACGCGTGAAAGGCTAAAAGACGCACACATCCGCAAGAAGATGCATATCTAAAAGGCCGCTTAACTGACACAGCCCTGCACGAAGTCGTCAGAACTATTGAGAGGTCCTTATAGAGAGTGCATTCAATAACGTGAGGTCAGCGGCTATAGAAGAATCACTTGAAGATCTAGGCGTGGAAACATTCCTCAAGAGTTCGATAGTGACAATGCTACAGAACAGAATCATCAACGCCTCTATGGGAAACAGCGAGTCATCAAAGCGAGCGAATAGGGGAACCCAGTATGAAGTAATCTCTCCTCTACTTTGGTTACTCGTGGTGTCTGGTTTGTTCCCATCCGTGTTGAGCGAAATCATGAATGGCGCCTTGAAATCACTTAACGATTGTGCCACTGGGAGTGGTCTTGGAGTGAATCCAGGGGAAACTGAGGTCATGCTTTTTACCACGAAGACCAAGATACCAAAGTTTAATCCTCCTCGGCAAAGTGTAATAGAGATTCCACTGTCAACTCACGCCAAGTACTTGGGCGTGATCCTAGACCCCAAACATTCCTCGAAGCGTAATATAGGGCACCGCGCACAGGAAGCAATCGTTGCGTACTACGCTTGTCGGCAAATGTTCGGAAGCCGGTTCCAACACTCTCCTCTGGAGCTATGGTATGGTGGCCCGTCGCAGGGGGACGTCCACCATGAAACAATTGTATAGAGTACAGAGATCAGCTTGCATCGTCGTAACAGGGGCAATGAGGACGTGTCCAGCTGATGCCATTAATACAATGCTTCATATTGTACTAATCGACCTTCACATCATAGCTAGGCCGGCCTGGAGTGTCACCCGACTAAACGCTCTTGGACTATGGAAGGGCAACGCATAAGGACATGCGAGCATACTACAGACAATCCCAAGAAAACTCAATATAACCACCGATTACGCACCCCCTTATTGACGTTCGATAACCTATTCGATGTCAGGTTTCCCAAGAGAATAGAGTGGGATAAAGTGTAACCACGGAAGTATCCAAAATGGAATGTGGAACCGGCTCGGGTATCTTCTCCGAAGAGGCAGGCTTCAATTTATCATTCAAAGTCCCAGAAAAGTGCATCATTTTCCAAGCGGAGGTACTGGCAATCAAAGAAAAAACAGAGCGGATTGGAATACTTGTAGATAGCCAAGCGGCTCTCTAGTCACTTAAATCTTACAACACTGCATCTAAACACGTTAGTGAATGTAGAGACAAACTTGTCGAGCTATGTCGACTGACCAATGTGGTTCTTACTTGGATACCAGGCCACAAGGATCTCCTTGGGAACGAAAGGGCAGACGAATTAGCCAGGGCAGGTTCCTCTTCCGGTCGGTCAAAAGAGGTATTTTCCTTCATTACCTTGAACGAGCTAAGGCCAGATGCGATAGAACGGAAACGTGTCGCATATCCAGAATATAACATTCAAAGAACTATCAATCAAAGAAGTCTGCGCCGCACTTATACTACAGCGAAAAACAGAACACATTGGAATACTTGTGGATAGATAGCCAAGCGGCTCTCCCGTCACTTAAATCTTACAACATTCCATCTAAACTCGTTAATGAATGTAGGGAAAAACTTGTCGAGCTAGGCCGGCTGGCGAATGTGGTTTTTCCTCTTCCACCGAACTCCACATGGTGTCAGTCGCGACACCAATAGGGTTGGTCAAAAGAGGTAATTTCCTGCATTACCTTGAACTAGCGAAGACCATATGGGATAGGACGGAAACGTGTCCCATATCCAGAAACACATGGCCAGAATAAAACATTCACCGGACTAACTCCCTGATTAGCCATAATCGGGGAGACATATCTAGGCTAACTGGCGTGCTGACCGGGCACTGGCCCATCGGTAATCACGCAAGACGGTAGAAGCTGCCATATAATGACCACTGCCGTGCCTTCGATGACGCAGAAGAGGACGATACGGTGGAGCATCTCCTCTGCAGTTGTCCGGCTCTGATGCATAGACGCCTGGGCCGTCCCTTCCTGCATAACCTCACTGAGATACACGAGATAGATCTAGGGGATCTAATGAGGTATCTCTGATTATATATCTCTCTGACTTTCTGATGTGACACTACTACACTTAAATGTAAATGCCTAAGATAAATTGAGTGTCGTTTTTAATAAATTCAGTAAATAAATAAGCCTAGGAAACAGGAACAACATTTTACCACCTTATCATAAGAAGTTTGCCTCTAATTTCCATTAGTATTCTTCCAGACGGATAATGGGACCAATTGCAAAAAAATGTTATAATAATAACACAAATTCTAAATTATTGGTCAGTTTATTTTAGAATGTACTAAGTATTTATAGGGGAGGAGTCAGGCTTTCAGAATATTGTATTATTTTGCTACAGAGTGTGAAACTTATAACCCGATGTGTGAAACTTAACCCGAAACAAAAAAAAAACACGCGGAGTCTGACCGTTACAAAGATAGTTGAAATTAAAAGCTTAATATGTAAATTTTTGCACTGACATTCTGTTGTGTTTTTGGTAATAACTTGGTCATTTTGAGTCAAAACGCTATATATTGACGAAACTTCAACCAGTTGTGGGTTGAGCAAATTTTTAAGTTCTTTCATACTGGTTGGTAACGACAATCTGTCAAAGTTTAAATTTGTTTAAACCTGAAAAAAAATGGAATTTCATAGAAAGGGTACCAACACCAAAGATGAAATATTAAACGTAAATGAGGTTGTTTTATTTGAAAACCAAAGTTATTAAAATAAATAGTTTCAAATAACAAATTGTCATAGGTGGAAATTCTAAACTTGGAGTCGGAGCTGTACAAATTTTTACGAATGACATACCGACTCCAGGCACATATCTTAGACTCCGACTCCATAGCACTGCATTCTTGGAAAAATTGCGACAAAACATTAAAAGTGATATTTTTTAAATTCTACGTAAATTCGATTTGAAGTGTATAACAACGTAACACCGCAATCTTGTATTATAGCCCAATATATGTTTAATTTCTGTCTGTTGTGCAACGGCTAATGGACGCTGCTCTTGTGCATCAGAACGTGAGTTCGATCCCAGCTTTGACCACCTTATATTTCCTTCGACGACGGCCACCTCGCTTAGTGATGGCGACACTATCGTGTACTTAGCCATGAAAAAGCTTCTGAAAATAACGTTTGGAGTCGGTGTAAAACTATAGGTCCCAATCAGTGGGTGTAAAAATAGAACGCGCAAAGCTCACTGGTTGTGAGAAGCTCTCCCCAATCCCTGCATGGGACGTAATGGGAAACGGGGTTTATTATGTTCAATTGAATGCAATTAATATTACTTGAGAAATGGTGACACAATTGTGGGATTTTTACTCCCAAACAAATCTGTTATGAAAATTCAAGATTAAGCGTACGATCAAATTTTTTTTTTGCTTTGTAGTTAACCTCATTTCAGTCTAGAATTTGGCTTAAAATAAATATGAAACCGAACAAGCGAAACTTTACGCAAACTCAAAAATTTTAAAACTTTGTTCAAAAATCATTAATTTTCTGTTAAGGCTGGCTGTAGGGTGAATGCCGAAACATTTTTATATTACATTACATCACATTGTTAATTTACATGTTAAACATTTGATTCCAAATATCTTTGCAACGGTTAGACGGCACACGACTCTGCATATTGTTGGTGTGTGCGTCTCAGTAGAATCTCAAAATCAAAGATCAGTTAAATCCGGCTACAAGTTAAGAAGTTACATGCCATGAAAATGTTGTCAACCTGACACCCTGTAGCGAAACGTACATAGATAAGAGATTCGTTGTCACAACTATATTTACAGCCAACTAAAATTTGGCGGTTCCTTGGACTATCACATTATTCAATTGTGATTATTAATAATTGTGTTCTGTGTCGCCAAATGTTGTTGTTGTTGTTGTCACCAATTGATTTGTAATTCAGTTTTGGTTGCAAGAACTGAAATATTTAGTTGAAGCAAGCAAGAAATGTGATCTGTCAATCAAGTTTTAGTTCTAGCAATCAAATTATCCTGTAGTGGTTCAGTTGAATGAACGAAAGATGTTGAAATTAGTTCGGTTGTACCAAATAATGTGGCCGTCGGTGGTGCAATGGTTAGTGTGCGCACCTCTTGTACTTGAGATCCTGGGTTCGATCCCTGCTCTGACCACCTTAAATTTCTTTCGACGACGGTCACCTCGCATAGTGACGGCGACACTATCGAGTATTTAGCCATGAAAAAGCTTCTCAAAATACCGTTCGGAACCGGTGTCAAACTGTAGGTCCCAATCAGTGAGTATACAATTAGAAAGCGCACAGCTCACTGGTCGTGAGAAGCTCTCCCCGATTCCTTCATGGAATGTAATGGGAAACCATTTATTTTTTTTTTTTTGTACCAAATAATACTTTATATGGGTATGTTCAACTAACTACATGGCTGGCACAACCATTTTGTGATGCTTTAACCCATTATGAATTTTATAGAAACAAAAGTAAAAAATAATTATTTAATTAAAAATTGTGTTGACAATTATTGATCGAAAATATGAATAAAATTCTATATCTCGAAATTGGAGCGTCCAATAGAAAAAATAACAAATTTTTACGGGTTTTCTCACAAAGTGTTCCAATTCGCAAGAAATAATTTTTTTTCAAAAAATCCCCAAAATTATAAAATCCCTAAAATAAATAAATGGCTATAACTCGGAAACGGTTTGTCCAATCGCAAAAATAATAAATTTTTTTAACTGTATAGGAGGCTGTAATTAATGGATGTCTTTACTTCGGCATTACTTTTTTTTAAACAAATCGCTAAAACTAAATTTTTTCGAATAAAAAATTGCTAAACCGCCAGTATGTATATGTTTCGAAAACGGAGTGTTTAATCGAAATATAACTAATTTTTTCGGCTTTCTAGGGTTTCTCATAAAGCGGTCCAATACGTATGGCCTTTTTTTCTAAAAACCGCCAAAATAATAAATAGCTAAAGTAAAAAATAGGTATAACTCGGAAACGGTGCGTCCACCCGCAAAAATAATAGAATGCCCCTACCCAATGGATGCCTCTCATACCGCGTCACTTAAAATCCGTTAAACTAATATTTTTCAACTAAAAATCGCTAAACCACACGTATGTAGGTGTTAGCGATTTTTCTAAAATAAGTGAGTCTCTTATAGAGGTGACAAAGTTATTCTTTTTCCGATTGGACGCACCGGTTCCGAGTTATTGCCATTTTTCATTTCAGGTATTTTCTTATTTTGGATATTTTTTCGAAAAAAAATGTTTTCATGCGAATTGGAACAATTTGTGAGAAATCCGAAAAAATTTGTTGTTTTTTTCGATTCGAAGCTTCATTTTCCACATATAGACAGTGTTTCTAATTTTTTCATATTTTCGATCAAAAATGGGGATCAGTTATCCTGGGTATCATATGTACATATGTTTAATTTAATTTCTGTCATCCACAATAATAGTTCCTCCAGCCAAGTGTTCACAATTGTGTGCATATGTTTGTGAAGGCGTCATGAGTGGTGTCGGATTCAACGATTTTGTTTAAAAGTCTCACTTCACCTCAGGTTATGATAACGTGTAATCTTCGCTGGATGATATCTATACACTTCATTGTTTTTTCACAATTTTGTTTACCCCTTTCTGTTTAAAATAATAGTTTTTCTGTAGTGTCCTCATGTATCATTCAAATATATGTAGTTTCTCTTTAACAGAAAAGCCTCTATTGAAAAATTGAATACATAACTTTGTAACAAGTGTTTTTGTGACAGAACTAAATTTTGATTACAGTGACTTATATTTGAACATGAATTCTAATATTGTAATTTTTATTAGTTGTATCTTCCATTTCAGATGAATGCAGTTTTAGAAATACTCAAATTGGTTAATACAACTTCAGTTAGGTAGTAGCAACTTATATTTAGTAAGACCTATTTTTAATCTATCAATAACATCGACAAATAATTCTGATGTTTGACAATTATGCATTATAATCAAGATATAGACTTTACCATGGAATTTCCAATGCCTGAATTGATTTCCGACTAATCTTTTCGCAGTGTGTGAAACCCTGACTCCTACCCAATAAATACATACATAGTACATTCTAAAAATATCGGACCTATGGTTTCGAAGTTCTTATATTATTACTACTTTTTTGCAAACGGTCCCCTGTAAAACGTATAAAAACTCCTTGGCTTGTAGCAGAGTACCTTGATATACAGCTCTAACGACGTTTTGATAGAGGGACATGCAATTGGAAGCCTTCCAAAAATACTTTGTGTAACACAGTAGTAATTATTCAAAATGAAAATGTTTGAGCGTTTGGTCGTTTTTCTTTTTTAAATAGTTTTATTCTTCTATATTTCGCTGCCCTTTGCGTAGCATCGTCAAACAGTATTATTAATTAAAAACGAGAAGAATTTATAAACATTAATACATAGTACGAAAATCGAAATTAAATGATATCAACCATTAGGAAATATGCGTGATTCAAGCGAAAATAGTCCTCATGCACAGATTGGACTCACACACGATCACGAAAGAAAATTTCTTCGGTTCTCACGTTCACGCAAGCTCACTTGTGCAAAATTTGGTCCCGCTTGATTGACGTGGATCACGCCAATCACGTGACTCGTGCCCATCTCTAATTTCAATCCCCTAGAAGCGGTAGGCGCCGAGTTTATACAAAAATTATTAAAAGAAAGATAAAATATTTGTTGGGTGATGTTGCAGTTAGGGTTGGGGAGGGGTTGCTGTTGGGGTTGCAAAAATATTGGGGGTCGGTCATACATTTGACTCCTCTAAGGGCACAGTTGGGGCAGTTAGAGCGGTGTTAGCAAATTTTAGAAAAAACACTTTTTTGTATGGGTGCTCTCGTAGGGGTGAAAATAAGGGCTTGGGGCAACTCCGTAAAAACAATTATAAATGATGAAAAATTATGTCTCATGAATTTTTATAATTTTTGTAAATCGACGAAAGAACGACGCATTTGATGGTTTCGTGGCTTTAATTCCTGCAACAGCTGGCTGTTATGCGGGGGTAGTAGACGGACGAAGTACACAGGATGCGGGCGTCTGAGTATTCTATACCAGAGTGTCATTTATAAGTTAGTCCGACTTTTGTCATTGGTACTGGAGTTCCAATTTTCAAGTGTGATTGATGTGGTCATGACTGTACGCTGTACCATCCAGTGTTCAAAAGAGTCAAGATGACCCTGGGGGCAGCACCATAGCACGGCATGAAATATGAGTATATACTCGTAGGTTTGTGGGTTATAAACGACGGGTGCCTCTTTCCAACTGGTGGGAGTCCTCGCAATATATAAAGCTGACATCACAGCTATCCAGGAAATTCGAAGGACAGTATATGGTTGCATGAGAAAAGAAACTGCGATATTTACTACAGCTTTTAGCAGCGGAATCACGATTTCGGGTGTAGATTTATAGTTGGCAAGAGACTGCGACACCTTGTCTCATGGTTCATCCAAGTGAGTGAACGCACATCCACAATACGCATCAAGGCAAAATATTTCAAAATCTCGTTACATGCACCGACAGAGGATAACAACGACGAGGTCAAAGAATCTGTTTATAAGCGTCTGGAGGTAATATACGAATACCACCCTGACCACGACATTAAAATTATTCTGGCAATGTTTATGTCAAATTGGAAGAGGAAAATATCTTTCTACCAACCATCGATGATTTCAGTCTACACGAAGTGGTATAATGGAATGAGATTTATAGGCTTGGCCGCTGGAAAGAACCTGGTAGCTAGTAGCACACGAATCGAACACAACGACAAACATGAGGAGACTTGGTTACATCCTGTACCTCGTTTCTGTAGTTCTCGAATCGAAAAAGTTTTCACATTAATCATGTGAGTAAAAAGTGTTTCTGTATATCAATGCGAAAAGAGGCAACACTAATGACGGTTTTATTGGAATATTCCAAGAAAGCTGTCAAGTAATACAAAAATAGAAAAATATAATATATTAAGTTGGAATACCCTCCAAATTGTGTCTTACAAATTCCAAATTAGTTGACATATATTCAACTATATTTCTTTTATACTTGTTTGATTTTGTTTTAATGTGGTAACATCTATAGCCGCGGGTAGGGACTAAACTCACAAAGTGAATACATCCAAATACAGTTTATCCAACTGGATCACAGATTGTTTCGCGTTCCACTCTTCCGAAACGGCGAGACAGATTTGTATGAAATTTTGTGTGCATATCGGGTAGGTCTCAGAATCGGCCAACATCTATTTTTCATACCCCTAAATGATAAGGGTGACCCACCCCTATATACATAGAACACAGATTTGTCCGACTGCGAAACACAGATTGTCAGACCGCGAAAAAAATACAAACTGACGTAGGGGCAGCGAACAGTTGACTTGTGTTTGTGCGCAGCACTCTCAGAGCAAAGAGTAATGACGTGGTTATATGTATGTAAAAATGAGATAGCAAGAGAGCAACGAAAATTGTGTGAACTTGTGTAGCGTAAGTATGAACATAACAGTGTATGTATGTTCATGTGTCTGTAGCGTTGAATTCTCTTTGTTTTTTGTGGGAATAAAACAAAAAGTAATAAGCAAGAAAATAATGACACATGTGCTTGCACTGGTCTTTAAATAATTTTAAGTATTAATATTATTTAAATGTAACGTCATCATGTGATTGAACGCTGTTTTTATTTTCCGGAGTTATATTTACTAATGTTCATAGAAATCGAACAGGTACCGTGTAACAAAAAGGTGTTAACACATCGCCCGTGAGTTCGAACACTCATTGTTTTTTTTTTAATATTTAGGAAAAGTTAATCGAAATACATAACAAACATATATAATTCATATCTTCTCCACTTAAAATATAAATTTTTAATTTCCTAGAAAGCATTTTTGTAGAAACAATATCAAAATCTCTCAACGTTTTAATAATAGAGTATTTTTGACGTTTTAAATATAATAAGGGTGTCCCAACAAGAACGCAATTTTTAAATCTGGCAACATTCGAAGTGTCATTGTTTGACATTTGAACAATTGTTATTGTTTGCTAGTAGAAGGTACGAGGTTAGTAAAAATGGAGCGCTACACGAATGAACAACGCATTCTCATTGTGAAATTGTTTTATTAGCGTTTTTAATTGTGAATTGTTTTATTCCCGTTCGTTGTTTATTTCGCGTTTTGGAGATCAGAATTGGCCGCCTAGATCGTGCGATTTAACACCATTAGCTTGTTTTCTTTGGTTTAGCTTTGAAGTCGATGGTTTACGCGAATAAGCCGACGACGACTCAAGCCTTAAAAGAGGAAATTGGACGCTGCATTAATGAAATACCGCAGCATTTATGCAAAACGGTCATTGAAAATTTCATTAAAAGATCGCGTGCATGCCAGCAAAGCCGCGGCGGCCATCTGCACGATATATTGTTCCATACATAACCTCATTCTGTCTACTTTACGATATAATAAAGTTTCACGATTTTTTTTAAAATATCTGTGTTTTATTTAAAATTTAAAAATTGCGCTCTTGTTGGGACACCCTTATTTTTCGACTCTCTAATTTCCAGAAGCAGTTTGGCTCGCATTTTTCCAATAAGCATAAGGAAAACACTACGTGCGAGAAAGTTTTCGCACAACAAATGTTGTAGAAACAGCGACATGTTTAGATTCGAGAACTACAGAAACGAGGTACTGATCAGTGAACGAAGAGCCAGATTAATCAGTTTGAAATAGTGTGATTCGAGGTGCCAACATCGCGGTTGCTGCGAATGTTCGCGCAAGTCTGAGCACGGCGAAAAATATACGTGGCCGAACTCGAGGAAACCAAAGGCCTATGAACGAAAGACCAGTATATTATTATCCCCAATCCATTAGAAAATAAGGTTGAAAATAATATATGACGAAAGAACAAACGAGTGAACTTTGTGTTCGAAAAGATTTGGAAATTGTTTTAAATTATTTATGGGTTTGGTATAATATAACTTTATACTTTTGTAATATTTTGATAAAAATCTAACAGTATTGCTTAGAGATAAGCAAAGGCACATCGCCGACCTTTCTTCGGAAAATTTTTTTCACTGCGACGAATGTTTCAATTCTGTGGTCAATATGTACCATTGTTGCGATTAATATGATTAATTGATTTAATTTTATCAACCATATATGAATGACGAACAAACAATAACACATGATTGATTTTATGATATTTCGCACTTTACTATTTCGGAACATTTCTCCGCACTACTCCACTCAGTATTTACCAGGGAAGAACTGTAGACATTGATTGTGAGAGATTGTGTACATTGGCCCACAATCAATCTCCCTGCTTAAGAATATTAAAGCGGTGGAGCGGATGGGCTACCCGCTGACAGGGTCGCCAGTTCTTTTTCAGGCGAAATCCCCGAATTGTTATTTTTAAATCCCGAAAATCCCCGGAAAAATCCCTATTGTTTTAAAGGTAGTTCGAGAAAGTTTTAAGTTATAAAATTAAAATTTTTTTAGAATTCAGTTTAACAAAACGAAAGCTTAAATAATGAAAAATTTAAACGTAAATATATTATTATATTATTATTAAATTATTCATTTAAAAATAGTTATAACAAAACGATTATGACATGAAATCTGTCTTTAATTTATGTGCACATTGGTTTAAAGTCATTAAGGCTTAGTATATATATCAAATACTTCAGTCTCATAATCTTCAGATTCATCTACTTCATTATTTGTTTTGTACATAGTTTTAGTATTTCTCGTTATTTCTTATCCACTGCTTCTATTTTTTTCAGTAACACCAAATATCAAAAATGTTTTTTACTTGTTTTATTATTGTCATCACGTACAGCCTTGCCAGTAAAACAATTTGATATTTTCAGGAACTGACAAGTGTATGCAGTTATTTTTGCTAACAACATTTAGCAACACTGCAAAAGAACTGCTTTACTAATACCAGATAGAGGCAATGGTTCAAAACAACGAACAAAATAACAACAACGGCATTTCGTTTTGTGTGTTAAAATTATTGTGTTAAATACAACACAAATGAGTTGGCTAAGAATAACAGTCAATAAAAAAGTGTAAAAACACATTTAAATTTCACAGTTTTCACCAAAACGACATGAAAAATTAAAGTCAGAGGTTATTGTAATTCCACCTGGTGTATGTCACTTTTCGTCAAACATCTCTCTATCACACCGACCACATCACGAAGAGTGTGAAAGGAAACGTCAGATGAGTTAAAAATTCTCTCTAGTTAGATTTACTCTATGCCAAATATTATTTGCGTGTTTATGCTTGCTTTGATTTAGGTAGTACCAGATCGAAACTTTCAGGGAATGATACAAAAGATGCGCTTTTAATGCAGCTTAAATTTTCATCCCCAAAAAATCCCCAGATCCCCAAACCAAAAAAACAATCCCGTTTTGAAAAAAAATCCCCAATTTGGGGATAAATCCCCTAAACTGGCAACACTGCCCGCTGACTTTTTAGGGCCGGTTTGCCCACATGCATCAACTTTTATGGAGTATATGCCTGACCATTGGAGTCTCATCGTACTATGTCATGTATTCAAAAATTATGATTCGTCTGTATGTTCCAACTATCGCGGTATCAATATTTTATAAGGTTTTATCGAGCGTTTTGTGTAAAATGTCAAATGTTGAAGACCCCTATGGACAATATCAATGTGGTTTTAGACAAAGGAAATTCATGACTGACCAAATCTTCATGCTACGCCAAATCCTGGAAAATACCCACGGATAGCAAATCAACCCCATACGGCAATAATTATACCGGCAAAATGTATTCGCCCATGCAGGATGATGCAGCAGCGAATAAGATCAACAACGTCAGTCTGGAGATAAATAGGAGAATTTTGCTTGCATATAGATGATATTTTGGGCTCAACAAGCAGTTTACTGGGGTGGTAAGCCCGGTATTCAGTTTCTATGAAATTTTCCTTGCTATAAGAAGCTCACTTTTCATTTGCTTGGTACTCAGCTCTTTGCGAAGATTTCGTAGGCAAAATTAAGTACAGGGATGTTACGCCAAATTTATTTCGTACGAAAACAATTGTTTGATAATTGTTTGCGACCGGAATTTTGACATTTCGATTATTTTAGTAAACAAAAGTAATAACACATGCGTTAAAAATTTTATTTTTTTTTAATTATTAATAAATTTAAAATTAATTATTAATTAAATATGCAATGTAAATCCGCAAAGTAAAACCTCTTTGTAATAAAATTTTTCGTTAAATCACAAAATTTCTTTACACGTTAAATTGTTGCATTTCAAGTTGCAACACACTCACACTAACACACTCACATTTTAAAACTTGACCATAGACTTCATATCCATTTTTCCTTTCAGTCGTGTTGCAACTTTACAGCTTTACAGCTTTACAGATTTTGTAAATATATTTTAATTTTTTGTTGTTTTATTGTTGTACGCAATAAAATGATGGATAAAACTGATAAAAAAAAATAGTGAAATGTTGCTGTTAATTGATCTTTAAAGAGGACTATTTCTATGGACTATTAATCTTTCGTTATATAACACGGAATGATTTAAAAATAAATGAATATGAATCAATTCCTGGTGGCAATAAAATATCTGTGGAAGATGTGAAGAAAACCATATTTGTTTATTTTCTGAGCACTTTCAGTGAGGCTGGAAATGTAAGTTGTTTCTTTGACGACGGCATCTTGAAAATATAATTGACTACCAAGTTGCTTGTAGCATACGCCACAGCTGTATAGCAGAACAAAGCCCTTTCTCGAAACAAAAATCCAGTTATTCCGGACTCATATCGTAAGCGGAAGAAAAACACCTTGGAGTATTCGAGACTAAAATTCTCCATAAAATATATGGTCCTACTAAGGAAAACGGCGAGTACTGACGTCAGTGGAACCACGAGTTGTATATTTTGTATTCCGACATATTCCGGAATATGTTATCCTGGTGTTCCAACTGTCGATAAAGGGTGAAGGATTGAACAACACGCTGAAAAATCTATCGTTTTTTCTTGTTTGGATGCAAACATAACGTGTGTTTGGACAATATATGTAGTGTACTTGTGTCCAAACATATTCAACATTACATGTTTGAGACACACTGATTAATATGTTGTAATACTTGTGTTTGTGATCCAAATACAGCTTTATCTGTGTGATACAATTACAGCTGTGTTTTCATGCAATTAGTCGTCAATCGTTCGCTTTGGAGCAAACGCACGAATGCTTCGACATTCGTGTTGCCTTATAGAATTTTCCAATCCGTAAAGTACATAGACTAATATCCCAGTTTCTTGGGCCTTAAACCTTTGAAAGTCACTGAAATAGAAGGAGTTTGCGCAGAGTTTTACTTTTATTTATCATTAATCAAACATAATTTAGAATGCATTATCATCAGTGAAATATCATTTATATGCATTTAAATCAGGGTTTACTTCCAGGAACTTATCGCTTATACCCTGTTTTTGTAACTTAATTTTTGATCATTCGTACGCCAAATGACTAGCGAAGATAACTTTTGGTTTTTGTACGATTTGTTTTGAGTGAAACGAAAAGAGCTTTCGTTTTTGCTTTAAAAATTTGGTTCAGCGAAATCAAACACGAACGAAACAAAACGTCAGATTAGACAATCAGAAAATATCAATCGTTTAGTTTGTTTACAAATGTGTTTCTTTACGCATTTACAACAAAATTAATTAAAATTGTTGTTTAATATGGATATTTCTAACAGAAAAAAGTCGCTACATGTCGCCCAAATGTCATGGATGCAATCATTTTAAAAACACTTTAATGATCTCACTTCACTAACTTTAATTTTTCTCACTTTTCTTCTTGCAATTTGTTGTTTGTTTATTTTATTTTGTCTGCAATCAGCTGCTTCCAATTAAACAGCTGATAGAGCAGTGTTGCCTGCAGTTTGCTAAATTTTTATATTTTCCAATAGGAAGAGCTTTTAAAATCAACAAGAATATCACATTGGCAACAATGTACTTTGACATAAGGGTAGCTAGTAAAATGAACTTTCACTCCCGGACGAAAATGGAACAAAAACTCAAATATAAACTTGATCGCCTGGGTAGCAATCGCACGTTTGCTTAAACAAAAAAGTTCGCTGAACAGGCTATTAGTCTTTCATTACACTCTATTCTCTACTAGTATCAAATAGGCCTTAGCAAGAGAACATATTATAAATACATCAAGATATTCGCAAATAATTTGATCATTTGATTTATACTATTGCCCTCAAACAAATACTATAAAGCATTCAAGGGTTGAGAAACAAATACAATAAATATTGTATGAGATCGACATGCAGTAAGCAAACTTGAATAGATGAGAGAACAAAACAATGTAAATACAAATTCTCTCAATTTACTGTAGTTGGTATTTGAGTTATTTGTTAAAATACTCGAGTATTTTGCATTTCGTTTATTGGATCTGTTTGAATTGTAGCACACGATAATGCCAAAGACGACCTAGAATTAGACGACCAGAAGATGTGCGCAATTTGGCAACCCTGGTAAAAAAGAACCAAAAAGTGCTGGAAATTCACTCAAAAGCATTTCTCTCACGCGTCATATCTAGATTATTTCATACTTTTTGTATAGTTTATGAAATTTTACTTCAACATGTTTGGAATTTGTATAGTTATATACAATAACACTATCAAAAAGCTGCTCGTGTATTGAAATATTTAAAAAGTAATTAAATTGTGTTAAATTGCCTACGATTCGGTGTAAAAATTATTTTTTTAGCTCGTACCAACTCAGAAACCTTCGTGGGCTCATGCACGAAAATTTTTAGGTGGTCAGAGCAGGGTTCCAACCCACGATCTCATGTACAAGAGCCGCGCACACTAACCATTGCACCACCGACGGCCACAATGCATAGTTTACGATTTTATAAAGGACATACAGACACACATTCATTTTTATATATAGCTATAGATATGTGGTTTTATTTAAAGAATAATTATATGAACAAATTGTGCATTTTATATAACATGTTTATGTTTCAGAAATAGAAAAAAAATAGTAAATAGGTAACACGTATCGTTAATATTACCTTGATTTTTTGTCTATCACCGTGCAATCAAATATTTTTTTTTGTAATTCATTACGTTAAGTCTCGATACATATGTTTGTGATGCGTAATGGGGCAAAGTTGTACAACAAAGACGTGTTTGAATTAAATTCTTTGTTTCATTTAAATGCTCATATCTGAAATTTATTATTTCCAATCATTTATTATTTTATTCAACAATTTTTAAATTTTTTATTCCCACAATTTTATTCATTCCTAAAAAATAACAGGGAAAATCTATTTATATTTCCGTACCCAAAATAAAACAAAAATTTCTATGTAACTAATCGACCTGGCCGCATAGAGAATTTTCGTTTGTTTTCTTTTTCCTCTGAGCTGGTTCGAATTTGCATTTGAGGTAATACAAATTAGTGTTCAAATTTTAATTGTTAAATAATTAATTTGTCCCACGTATGTTTCAAATGAATCTCTTTTGTGTATACAAAGCTTTTATACAGAGATAAATAAATAATTAAAAAAAATAAAACACAGCCAAAGTCACGATGTCGAACGTTAACGTTCGAATGTTTTCTAGGCGAAAAACAGCTGATTTCGAAGTCACTAACAAGCATCAGAACGACAAGTCGAAAGTAAATCAATGCGAACGAAACGTAAACATTTCAGTACAAAATCGGTAGCCACTAATTATTTTCCCAGTCATCTGTGCGCACGCGAATGTCAAAAACAATCACTTGTTATTTTGTTTTCGTGTAGTGCCAAAAAATACACAATTGAATTTAAAATTCTTATAAAATATTCAACAAAATGGAAAGTAAAGGGTAAGTAAGCGGTTAATTATTTCTGTTTTATTAGAGTAATTATTGTTTGTACATATGTTTATATATTTCAGCATAAAATTTATTAAGGACTTTATGCCAAATAAATGTAAAAAACAATAACAATAGACAATAAAAACAAGCAATGGATCAATTATTTATTTATTGCAAACTTATTCCAAAAAACAATTCTTAATTACAAAATTTTTGTTTCCAGCTGAATGACACAGAGGTGTATTTTTATGTATTTATTAAAAAAAAAATTGCGGTTTTTCACGAATATGGCAATTTGTTTCGGTATTAACATTTTTTTGTGGAATTCTTGATCTGGAAGTTTTGTCATTTGACAATGGGTAAATGCCTTTGTTTACAACGCGTAAGGCTATGCGAACGACTAGTTGAAAGATATGGACAACCAATTTGAAGCGAAAGTGAGTGCAAGGATGTCGTTCGCTTAGGCTTTCTTTCGACATCGTGACTTTGGCTGTTAATGAAAGAATCATGAAAGTGAGACAACATGTAGGTACACCTTATGAATAGGAGTTGTGGGCGGTAAAAAGGGGCGTGCCAGTAAATCAGGACTGACCGAGTTTCGGCCAAGTCCGTGCATAACTAACTTTGAAAAGTGGTGTGTGCCTTACCGTTGACACTGAAACACACTATAAATACAAAGGAAATTTGGAATAAACGTATAAAGGGTCGTAAACACGGGGAAAAATGCATGATGTAAAACCTTTTTGAGGTGAGGTCAAATATACATAATTTTTTTTTTGGCTCAGCCAAAAACTCCCGCCCTTGCACACGAGCCTGTGCAACGCTAATAATGTGCGTACAGCATGTGGGTCTTCTGATGAAGACCATATTTTTGAAAATTCGGTTAGTGGGCCGCAAAACGGGACGCGAAGAATAATTAACTATTAGGCTATTCTTGACAAATACGAGAATACCATTCACAATTTTCTGTGTATTGTTACGTCGATACAAAGAAAAGATTCGAAGGATCTCTTGTTGGGGCGGCAAAACCAAGGCATGATACAAAATTTGAAACTAGTTTATTCCCGAAAAACAAGTGTAATTAGAACAATGATGTTTTCAGCAAACGTGTACATCATAGTGTAGGCGCTAAGAAAGAGCGAAATTTACGGAATTGGTATTGTGGGCGGTAAAAAAGGGCGGGGTAGTAAATAAGGAATGAACGCGTTCCTGCCAAATCCAGCAGTCATAACCTTGAAAACTGGTATTTGTATTGCCTTTGAGGTCCGAACACAAGATTCAAAAGGAGTTTTGAATATACCTTTTTATAGCGGTAAAACGGGGAGTGACTCGAAATTGCATATCCGAACATATAATCATGATAATTTGTAAATTATTCTTAAGACTCGAACTCCGGACACGGAAAACGTTTTGCGTGGGTCTACATCATAAAATATTGCGTTCCAACAAATAACGGGTTTTTCAATAAGAGTGCTACAAAAGATTTTTTAAATAACACAAAACCGGTTTTAGATACCAATGAAATTCTTTATTCATGTGAAAGTACGTTCGATGCCATTATGTATGGAACTCGATTTCTTTTGCACGCCCACCACGGGCACGCTTGCAGAAGTCCAGACGCTGAACCCAATTTTCGACGGTTCTCAAGCATAAATCGGCCGATACTGCTGCAATTTCACGTTCGATATAAGTACGAAGTTCTTAAATCGTCGCTGGCTTGTTGGCATAGACCATAGACTTGACGTAGCCCCACAGGAAATTATCTAACGGCGTCAAATCGCACGACCGAGGCGGCCAATCGACTGGGCCATTTCGTGAGATAATACGTTCACCAGACTTGGTTTCCAATAAATTGATTGTGGCATTTGCTGTGTGGCTTGTGGCGCCGTCCTGTTTGAACCACATGTCCTCCAAGTCCATATTATCCAATTGGGACCAAAAATATTCGGTTATCATTGAACGGTAGCGATTCGCATTCACAGTAATGTGCCGGTCTTGATCATCACGGAAGTAGTACGGCCTAATGACGCCGCCGGCCCATAAACCGCACCAAACCGTAATTTTATCGGGATGCAAAGATGACTCATGGATTACGTGTGGATTGCTGTTTGACCAATAATGCATATTCTGCTTATTGACGAAGCCATTCAGCCAGAAATGAGCCTCATTGCTGAAGATGATTTTCCGATGAAAATGCGAATCATTTTCAAGTTGTTGCTCAGCCCAATTCCCGCACATACGACGCTTATGGTGGTCAAGCGGCTTCAGTTCTTGCGTCAATTTGATCTTGTTAGGATGTAGGCCAAGATCTTTTCGCAAAATTCGCCACAACGACGTCACAGAGATGCCCAACGCTTGAGAACGATGTGTGAGAGACACATTTGGGCTTTCTTGAACTGGAGCCTCAGCGGCAGCAATATTCTCGACACTACCGGCACTTTTTTGTCTCACTAGCACGGGAACATTTTGTACTGTGCCTGTGGATTCAAATTTTTCCACTAGACGCTCAATTGTTGATCTGGTAGGACGATTATGACGACCATAAATTGGACGCAGCGTTCTTAAAGTTGAGGCCACTGACTCCAAATTTCGGTAGTAAAGTTTAATAATTTCAACTCGTTGTTGGCTCGTATATCTTTCCATGATGAAATGGCAAACCTTACTGAAGAGAAATGTCAAAAGAGCGGGAAAAAATATGCCGTCGTTTGCTGTCCCTATCGATTTACTTTTGTAGCGTCTCTGTTGAAAACCCCTTTACTTAAAGCTTGGTTAGCTTAAGTAGTGGTGGTAGTCGATGTACGACCCGGTAGACTTATTAGTCCTTTGTGATACCACGGGCTAACGAGATTAAGCGTTAACGAGAGCTATCCAGATTGCTCCAAAAAGCTCAAGATCTTGTCTAGACCTATCTGAGATAATTCTCCCAGGTTCCTAAATAGGTAGTATTCCATAGTATAAGTAAACATCCTGCTGCCGGCTAATGCCGAACACATGCAAAGAAGATGTTAAGTGGATTCTTCCTCATCGTAAGTAATTTCACTTGACCTTTAGTCTCGCCGGATGTCAACCAATTAAGGAGCACCCCGTCAAAACTGACACCAGTATTCATTCCTTTCGCCTGGCCAACGACAGAGATTTGTCTTGAGCATAGACATTCTGTGCGCCTTGTCCATCTCTCCTGCATCATCATATGACATGACAAGATGCTCCTATAAGTTACTTCCTAGTCTGGCCAACTCTTCCGGTCTACAGTTCCCCTGAATTACTCTGACTTCCACATAAGGTGAATGTAATACAGCTGCGTCATCTGGGATCTGCGGCAGTCGTGGGCCAATGTTGAATTCAGGAATGCCGATTCCAGGGACTTGGGCGCCTAGCTGTCCGAGAAGACTATAATCTCTCAGACAGTCGGGCACTTCTTTAATAGCCAAAATTTCCTCCTGATACACGCGACAATGATCAGGTAGTCTAGAAAGGGACAATTCAAATTCCGTGGACTAGAGCCCGTAGCCTACGTGTTCATTAATTTTCGAAAATTCACATATGCATCCATACCAGAATCTTTTTTATTTTATATATCTCATTCTCACAAATGCAGGAATCTAGAGAGTACCTTTCAACACTGCTTCATAACGACTCCGACCATGGCACATTGTGAGAGTTGCCTTGACCTGATCGGAGACGGGATCCAACATCACCATCATCATGTCGATCGGAAACAAATATTACATTACATTCAGTGCAGCAGTGGGAGTGGTGGGCAGGGCACCCGTGATGCGTATCACCGTCATTCTCTGAATCCTAGTCAGTAGTGCATAATAGGCCGATTTATCAAGAACCGGCCACCACACGATATTCCCATAGAGCATTATCGGCTTCACCACAGCTTCTGTTAACAAACTTCATAAAGATCGAGGTCCCAATTGACCCGCGACATTTCTCCAGTTGGGCATTCGGTAACAAACTCCATAAGATTCACGTTAGCCTTAAGTGATATTATTGAACGCACCCTCAATTTCGAGATTTTCTATGTATAATACTATTTAATGCAGTGCTGTATCTGTATATTTGCCCCTGCAATACGCACGTTGTACACCAGATAACAATCTTACATCACAATGTGAGACGCATTTACCGCTTTGGGCATCAACACCATTCTTGTATCCCTCAATCCTCTAGTAATGAACCTGAAGTTTATACACGAGACTTAAAGGGTTCTAAGCTGCTGATAGCCCATTTAAGCAAGGAGTATGGAGTATGATCAATTGCAGTGATCTCCTCGTTCAGCGAGTTGCTAGAGAAATGGGTGTCCATAAGGAAATTGAGTGAATCACCGCTATAGATAGTCCACTGCAACAGGTTGTCCACTCAAGAGTCCTTCAGCTATCCTATCGACGTATTACCCTACGCCAATATTTCCTTAACCTAGACGCTTTGGCTGAATCTTCCACTGATTTTCAGAAAAGCATGCACAAGTTTGTTTTGGTCCATCTGATTGCATTCATATATCGCCTAAGCTCAACTTTGTAATTATCCCAGTCCTGCTTATCTATCGAAGACTTGGCTCTTTGAAATAGTCTATGGCATGAATTTCCTATATCCCCATGTTCAATTCCACCAGGGAATTCTTCACCTTGTTCATGGGCAAGAGACTTATACCGACTTGTTGAGAGATCTCGATGTTATAGATCCCAAATATTTTTTACAAGAATTTGGATACAGGTACCAGTCAGTCTTCCTCACATTGCGACGAACTTCTTCAGGATGGCTCATGTTCCAGTAAAACTGGAATCCAATATATTTATGATCAGAGAACGAATTGTTATCAAAGGTATTCCTTTCCCTGATCATTTCACATAGGTCCTCCGTTGCAAAAGTGGCAGCTAGTACCTCTTGTCTGGGCTGGTGAAAGTTGGTTTACTTCATCTATTACGTATAGCCAGGCTAGTACCCTGTAAGTACCCCATGCTTGTTTTAACTCTCTCATTTGTGTCAGTGCTACCCAAAAATGGTGCGTGTGTGTTAGACCCCACAATCACTGGGCTACCTGCACTTTTTGCCCGCTCTATGAGTCAACTTAAATTACTGGTGGCAACTTGTCTCTAGCCTTCGGCATAGATTTTCGTGGTCCCTTTCCATCATTGGGGTCTGTATGCTGCCACCAACTAAATATTGGATCCGTTTTGTTCCAGGCTAACCGCAACGTTGTATCTGTCGCTGTATGCCGTTAACAGGAATATATCCAAGTCGTTTCTCGCCATAATGCAAGATCTGGGATTGGTCCCGCCGGGTGCGGCTATAATCCGGCATCGATTCGACCTACCCACTAATAATGCTGTTAAGAATTCAGTGCTCTTGGATTAGGACCAAGCGTTTCCTAGGCATAGGCTTCAAATAGCAGATGTCACTTTACTATGATGTAAATGGATCCGAAAAAACCACAACATTTGTTGATCTCAGCATTGCCGTCATATCCCGTTCGTTGCCAGACACCAAAACGGCTCTTCACCTGCCTCTCCAGTATGTTGCAGCGAGGGGCAGTGCTTCTCCTTATCTGCTAGGTGCTTCTACAAGTCTCCAGCAATTTGCAAATTTCCACTTACCTTCGATATGTTATCTACAACCAAGTATTCCGGTTCGCAATTTCCCAAGTCTTCGTCTCCACTTTGTGGGGCTTCATGGTCCATGAATTCCTGATCTCGTTTATCTGCTGACAAGCAACTGCGATTTATTTAAAAGTGGCTGTGTTTCGTTGTTCAGAAATAACATTGTGTGTCTAAGGACACCATAAACCTCTTCCAGTCATCAGATTTTCCAATTTTGGGTTGGAACTTCGGGATTTCTATTACCACCACATCAGGTGCACACAGGGAAAAGATTAGTTGGTAATCAATTCAGGCATTGGAAATTCCATGCTAAAGTCTATATTTTGATTAGAATTAAAAATTGTCATACATCAGAATTATTTGCCGATGATATTGTTAGATTAAAATTAGGTCTTACTGAATACAAGCTGTTACTAGAGAAATTAAGTTGTATTAACCAATTTGAGTATTTCAAATACCTCATTCATCTGAAATGGAAGATACAACTAATAAAAAGTACAATATATATTAGAAGTCGATTCGATTTTTCACAAGAGGTTTTGCTGTTAAAGAGAAACTACATATATTTGAATGTTATATGAGGATTTTACAGAAAAACTATTATTTTCAACATAAAGTGATAAACAAAGTTATGAAAAAACAATAAAGTGTATAGATATCAGCCAACGACGAATACATATTATCATAAATTGAGGTGAAGTGAGACTTTTAAACACAATTATTGAATCTGACGCCACTATTGACGCCTTCACAAACACGTGCAAACAATTGAGAGCACTTGGCTGGAGGAACAATTATTGTGGATGACACAAATTAACTTAAACATACATATGCTACCCAGGGTAACTCATCCCATTTTTGATCGAAAATATGAAAAATTTAGAAAAACTTTCTATATCTGGAAAACGAAGCGTCCAATAGAAAAAATAACATATTTTTAAGGGTTTCTCACAAAGTGTTCCAATTCGCATGAAATATTTTTTTTTTAGAAAAAATCGACAAAATAAGAAAATCGCTAAAATAAAAAATGGCAATATCTCGGTAACTGTGCGTCCATTCGCAAAAATTTTAAATTTTGTACCTCCTTTTGTACCTACGAAATACGAACCTTGGTTATAAAAAATAATAATTTTGTTTATTTTTAAATATAAAATACACAATTTTAAAAAAAAATTATTGTTTTTACTTTTTTTTCTATAAAATTCATAATGGGTTAAAGCATCACCAAATGGTTGTGACAGCCATCAAATTCAAGCATTTACTTTAGTTGAGCATACCAATATATTATTTGGTAGAACCGAATTAGCTTTTAAATTTTTCGTTCGTCCAACTAATGTAATATTCACAACTACAGGATAATTTGATTGCTAGAACTAAAACTTGATTGACAGATCACATTTATTTCTTGTTGCTGTAGCTTCAACTAAATATTTCAGTACTTGCAACCAAAACTGAATTACAAATCAATTGATGTGCTCAACACAATTATTGGTAATCACATCTTAATAATGTGATAGCCCAAGGAATCGCTAAATTTTAGTTGGCTGTAAATATAGTTGTGACAACGAATCTCTTATCTGTGTGTGGGCTGGCTGGGATCCAGCCAACGTCTACTGCTGCCCATGGCCACAGCTTACCTACTTTTTTCAGAGCAGCACGATAGTCTCAAAACGCAACCAAATGTGCCCGAACTTAAAATCAGACTGCGTCGAGGCATCTTGGCGGACGTCCCGTCATTCCACAACATATTTTCATTTATCTTTCGCAATGATTTCATCTTCCACCTCCTGGTCGATAACAGCCAACACCAGTTTGTCGTTGACAACCTCAATAACGGACTTTTGGCCTGAGTTCCAACTGGTCACCTTAGCTCTCTTCTGCTGTGCCTTCTATCCTCTCCATGGGACTGGACAATGCAGGATCTGACCACAGGTCGGTGGATCCCTAAACTTTTTGAGAAATTAGTAACACGTAGACTAGTGCATTCAATTTGTGGAATTTTATCTGAATACCAGCATGGTTTTGTAAAAGGAAGATCAACAGTTACAAATCTTTTACATTTTTCTTCTTCTATCTACAACGCATTCTCTTTAAAACTGCAAACAGATGTCATTTATACGGACCTTAGCAAAGCTTTTGATAGGGTGAACCATCGCATTCTTATACACAAACTAGATTTAATCGGTTTTCCAACTCGTTTATTATCATGGCTATCTTCCTACTTAGCAGGCCGAACTCAAAGGGTAAAACTTAATTCTAAACTGTCACGGGTGATAAACGTAACATCGGGAGTACCACAAGGTAGTCATCTTGGTCCAATCCTATTCGTTTTATATTTGAATGATCTTCCTTCCTGCGTTCGCTCATCAAATATATTGATGTATGCGGATGATGTAAAATTATTCCTTCCCGTGAGTAAGATTAACGATAGCCTATTGTTGCAAGAAGATTTTTGCAGATTAAGTAAGTGGTGTAAAGTAAATGATATGTCCTTGAATTTTAAAAAATGCATGTTTATGTCATTTACTCGAAGTACACTTTTACCAACACGATACTTCTGTGGTATCTATGAAATTGAAAAGGTGTCAAATTTTAAAGACCTTGGTGTGTTATTCGACGGTAAACTTAGATTAAATCTGCACATTGACTCTTGTGTGGTTCGAGGAATGTCACTACTTGGCTTTATTAAAAGATGGAGTAGAGAGTTTGATGATCCATATTTGGCTAAAAGACTGTTTACCACTTTGGTTAGACCTGTCCTTGAGTATGGGGTTGTTGTATGGTTTCCCTGCTTTGAGTGCGATATTACGAAAATTGAATCCGTCCAGAAACAGTTCCTGCTTTTTGCATTGAGAGGTTTAGGTTGGAATAACTCGATGGATTTACCACCTTATACCAGTAGACTGCTCTTAATTAATTTGCCAACACTTGAGAGAAGAAGAGTTATGTTAGGATTTACTTTTATGCATAATTTGGTTAATGGTAGTATTGACTCACATTTTCTATTAAATCCTATTAACTTTAATGTTCCAATGCGCCCATCAAGACACTTTATCCCCATTAAGTTAAATTTTTGCAGATACCAATATGAATCTTTTAATCCGCTTAATCGTCTGTCAAAGCTTTACAATGATTACTTCAACACAATAACTAATGTTAGTTCAACTAATGTTTCTTCAATTTATTTAATAAAGCGTGCAATATTAAATTTACGAGATAGTTAATAGTAACAATTACAAGGTTTGCCACACTCCGCTTTACGAATATTACTGTACTGTTTTGAATCGTTCTCTGCCTTTATTGCCTTCTTGGCACTGAATTAGTCGTTTCTCTTGCTGTATCCGTCTCTAATAATGTTCCTAGCTATCCTGATGCACACTGATTTAATGATTTCGGATGCCCTAATCTCAAACGCTGTGCCAATCAACACTTACTGAGGGACTTATCTCTGAAAAGTTTGCCACATTATCCATCATCTGTTCCTGCTTCATCAGCTCCTAATTCATCTGTCCTGCTACATATATCCCTGCTCCATCTGTTCCGGCTTTATATGTTCCTTTATCATCTGTTCTTGCTCCATCTAAATCATCAGTTTTTCCTTCATATGTCCTGCTGCATGTGTTCCTGCTTCATTGTTATTCATCTGTTCCTGCTAATTCTGTTTCTTTATCATCTGTTCCCGCTTCATCAGTTCCTGCTTCATCTGTCCTTCTTCATCTGTTCCTGCTTAATCTGTTTCCGTGTCATCTGTTCCTGCTTCATCTGCTCCTGCCTCATCAGTTCGTGCTTCCTCAGTCCTTCTACAACTGTTCCAGCTCCATCTGTTCCTGCTTTATCTGTTCCTGTGTCATATGTTTTTACTTCATTTGTTCCTGCTCCACATACTTCACCAGTTCCTACTCTTTCTATCCTGCTGCATCTGTTACAACTTTATTTGTTACTGTTTTTTTTTGCATTCCTATTCTATTCATATCTTCATAGTAGTCTTTTTGTACTTATATAATAATTCTGTTAATATCGTCCATGTTCAATCTTTTATCTCCTGCATGAATTTATTACTATTTGCTTTTTAATTTTGTTCCTGATTACTGTTTTAATTTAATTAATATACTTTAGTTTTGAATTTAGTTTGTAACTGAAGATATCTAAAATTATATTTTTCCAGCTGTTTTTAGCCGAGTAAATAAATAAATAAATAAATATTGTCATTTATACTGGGCTTTCGCCAACTCTAAGCCTAGCAGTCTGCCGTCCGTTTGTTTGTGTTGAAGTTATGATATATTTCTTTATATTGGGGTTTATTGTGATTCCCACGGTTTTAGGAGTAAGCACATGGCCCGCGGCCTGTTTCTTCCGGATGCATCCAGATATCATTGAGGCACTACGAAAATACAGTCAGATACCCCCGACTGGAAACTATCCGGTGGCATGTTACGCGTTACAACCCGGATTGCTGGAGCTAACTTTATGACTTATTGAGCAAAGTCATATAATCATATATATGTTTTATGCATATACAATAAAAGTTTGACCGTTTTGCTTTAAAAATCTTGACTTACACACTAAGAAAATCGTGGCTATTGACCGAGTTTTAAATAAAATTCAAAAAACATCCGGAATACCCGATTTTTGGGGAAAATTCGACTTGTGCGACCTCTAAACCTCTTCCGAAAAATCTGAAAATATCTCAAAAATACTTTACCCTATAAACTTTCAAATAAAGCTGGAGCAAAAGTGTCCCCGGTGGGATAACACAGAATGAATAACGTCACCTTTTCATCAGAATCGTTTTCGGACATATACACCCTTTAATTTAAAGTCAGCGCACTCTTCCACTCTTGATCGGCTAACCTACATATCTGTAGGTCGTCCAGCTCTCCGCCACCTATGGAACACCATGGTTTTTAATTAGAATTCTTCATATCAGCTTGCAGTGTGTTCTTATCAAATAATAATGGCTTATCAATGATTGCTTAAAATGCCAGTAACTGCATTTGTAACTCCAATTCAAGTTTCTTTTTCAGTCTGCAGAGTTAGGTTAGACCAAGTTGGTCACAAAATAGGGTTTATTCCCAAAATCGCGTTGTATTGTTATTGACATTATATGGTATTAGCATCATTGGGGAGAAAAGGTCTCGTTAGTATTTAATTTCTTAGTCCAGATGGCTTCCATGAACAAAGGCTGTAAGGTTATATCGGATACTGAAACTTTGGTGTTGCCTGCACTCAGAAATTTAGATGTGGAGATATACAGATTTTTCAGGAGCATGAAGTTCGAATTTTCTAATATGGAAAAGGAGCTTTATCTGGCAGATTTTCGAATTTTAGCTTCACCAAAAGCTTCCACTCCTAAAGGTGGCTAAGAAGTCCCCTCCACTGTTGGGAACTCCTTTCTCGCCGAATTTAATAGATGTTCATTCTTGAGCTCCGAGTTCAAGTGCAGTGAAATCGTCTGCCCCTTCCACTTTTGCTGAAGTTGTTTCTATACTTTCCACGGACAGGGATAAGTCATCTCCTCCGGGTGATAATTCCGCCTAGGGGTCAAGTCCGGGACCGAGAACATGGACTGTTGTACCAGCAAGGAAGACTGTATTTTGTGTCTAGACTTGCCCCCGACATAACCGTAGAGAATATAAGTCTTTACCTATCGCCTGAATTAGTCAGGAATAATTCTAAGGCTTCCGTAGAGTGCGTCAAGCTGAAATCACAATTTTCAGAACGTAGGTCCCGGTGCGCCTTAACTAAAATTAAATAAAAAGGTCTTACACCTAGAAAATTAGTAGAGATTCTGAATTTACAATGTTTATAGATGAGAAAAATGAAAAAAACTGAAATAATCTGTGGAGAGATTTTTAAATAAATCCACTTTGTACATTTTTGCGCACGAAGTACGATATTTCAAAAATGCTGGCATAATTTTTTTACTTATAAATTGAAAAAAACAACCCGTAAAAAACATAGTTTTTGACTATAAATTCTTTATATATGACCACGCCCCTTTTTCCAGTCCCGTCCATATTTGCAGCAGATCTTAGAACATATACACCTAACCCACATACCCAATTTTGTGCAAATACCGTTAACAGGAGCAGAAATAATGGAGTTTTAATTTGTGATTTGCATGGGAAGTACCACTCCCCTTTATCCAATCCCGCCCATATTTTGATAGTTTATTTCGTCGTCGCCATTAGTTTGTCTGCGAAGTTTCAAGATCACGGGAAGAGGATTAAAAATCAATCCAAAATTTTTTCGGCATACATACATGGGTGAAAATAAAAAATGTTGCACTTTTTGATTCTCAAACTCGGCAATTTCAAATATGGTTTTTTAAGTTATTTTTCGATCAGAATCGAGAGATGGGACCAGAATAAGTATAAATTATAAATATTGCAACTAAAAGTTTCGTTAAAAAAATTTTAAGTTAATTTTAATCAATTGTATAGGGACAGAGTTTACATGAATGTAAATCAATTCATTAAATTCATAGAAACTGTCATGTACACTTCACGATGAATTAAAAATACAAATAATTACGCAACCCTAGAACCGAGTTTTCCTTTTATATTGAATATACCTGTAATAACCCAGGAATTTCCCACCAATAAGCTCACTCGAAAGTATTACTTTAATTCAATGATTTATTTATTTTAGTTTATTATTTTGCACCGACAATTGTTGCACACTGGTTGACAGTTCTTACTAAACTAAACTCTCATTCTCATGAACGCCGATGTCTCTTTGTTGGCATGGTTGTGTATGTGTGTGTGCGTCTCTAGGCACCGGCTGCCACAATACCGAATCATAGGGACGGAGTTTACGCGGACGGAGTTTACAAACTGTCACATTTTTATATGTAATTAGCAAACGATTTGCCCAAAAATAATACAAAAATAGGGAAATTTTAGAGAATTCTATTACACATTTGTTTAAAAAAAGAGCAATTTCGTATCGTCAATTTGTGTCGCTAGGAAAACGCGGACGGAGTTTACATTGTTTTTAACCTCAACTGATATTTCATATTTAAACGAGCACAGTTCTTTGAGAGTGTTCAAAATTGACTTTCTAAAGTTTGTGAATAATTATGTGGTATTTTAGCATTTACCTAGTATAGTTGAACAGGATCGACGAAGCTTTTTTATTTCAAACTTGAAGCAAACTTTAGGAGCACAATATTTAGTCTAAATCAAGGGACAATGGTAAATTTCTTTTTATCGTTGTTAAACGTTTCTCAATTGTTTCAATTTTCCGGGAATGTGAAGATTTTGAGTTACTTTATGGGATAGGGTTGTTGGTTTGTTTGAAAATAACGTAATATTAATGGAAAAACTTAGTGAAAAACCATGCCTATACCGGGTGACAGCGGACGGAGTTTACATTTTACATTTTTAAAAGCAATTTACTTTCAAAAATGGTCACCGTTGGGTTTGCGAATGTATGGAAATGCTTGATAATTTATATGAAACAGAAAATAAAATATCATATCATAGATTTTTCATTTACGTATAAAATTATATAGCTGTGACCGTTGAGTGCAACATTGTTTATTTTCACCCACATACATGCATACAGACAGGTGAAGGTATTATAAAGAATTTAAAAACAAAATAATTTTGTATTAAATGTTTATATTAATGAATCAACTTTAGTTTACATTATCCACGTGATAGTTTGTTACAGCTGTGTTAGATTTGTAAAACGTATTTAAATTGAGTTAGAAAGATCGTGGCGGAGGAAATTTTAAAGAGGAATAAGCGATAGCTGACTGAAAGCTTTACGGTTGCTTGACTGTGTTTTCACAAATTTGCAACTGTACATGCAAGCAAAAGCTCAAAATCATACCAAATAGGAGATAATAGGAGAAATTATTGGAGGTTCCTCTTTGTGCACTTCGTCTTCTAAATATGATATCACAGAAGAAGTTTTCAACTTTTAGGTGCAAGTAACACAGCTGTTACGCGCTCTATATATTTCTATATGGCTCCACCGGAAAAATATGCAATTTAATACACTTTTGAACTGAGTACGACATGAAAAATCACGTTGACAACTATGATGACGAGCGCAGATTGCCGGCTGCTGTGTGTAGTACGTGCAGAAGAAAAGTATTTCAAGCGAAGACTGAAAAAAATAAATTAGCATCTCCAGATTTGTCTATTTTTAAGCCTGTGCAGGCTAAGCGATTTGTACGCGAAATACCCGCTAAAATTTGTGGCAAAGTTGCAATAAAATTTCCAGGTAAGTTTTCACAGTAAAAAGTCTTTTCAACGTTGAATATAAGTCCTTTCCACGGCACAATTGCGACCGATTTGAAGCTAGCGAATATCTTGCAGGTATTATGTCGCACAGTAGTGCATACCTGTGCACTTATTGTTATGCCAAGAAAGATGAGCTAAGCAGGTGTGGCGAATTGAGATCCTTCGAAAATGATTCATAGTATTATACAAAATGGCTGACTGAAGGAAAAGGTTCAAAAAACAAAGCGAAAGATTATTTCAACTGCATTCATCCACCGCTAATTACAACTGTGGGAGTCAAAACTTTCCTAGACATTATTCCACCGCCAGAATTACACTTATGCTTGGTGTTGCTAACACTATTTTCACGCTTGCGTGCAGTCAGTCGAGGATGTTCTGGGGTTAAAGGAAATGCATGCAAAACACTTTTGGATAAAGTAGACCTTCTGCGCCAGTTTGAAAATATAGCAATACCTAAGTATGTTAAAGTATTTGACGACTTCAAAAAAGTAGTTTCTGCATGCTTCGGAAATAATCTTGTCCAAAATTACAAAGCATGTGTAGAAGTTTTCAAAACGAGCTACATGGACTTAGGTGTCAGCGTTACACCAACGTTTCATGCAGTTTTTTTTCACATAGAACAGTTCTGTGAAAAAACGGTGAAGGATTAGCATTTTTTTAAGTCTTCATGGGAAATGAATAAGGCTGCTGCGAATCATCCGGATTACCCTAAACTCCTTTTGAGCGCTGTTTGTAGATATAATGCTTCACATGTTTAAATTGATGTAATTATAAATAAATTATGTTACATTTTTATATTTTATTAGTACTAAAATGTTGAAATGATAAAAGTTTAATAGAGTTACTACTTAAAAATTATTATTATATCATTTTTCCTTTCTGTTCCTATAAAAAAAATGACATATTTTCCAAAATATCGTACTTTGTGCGCAAAAATGCTCAAAGTGGATTTATTTAAAAATTTCTCCATAGATTATTTTAGTTTTTTGATTTTTCTCATCTATGAACACTGTAAATTCAGAATCTCTACTAATTTTCTAGGTGTAAGACCTTTTTATTTAATTTTAGTTAAGGCGCACCGTGAGGTGTTTTTCAAAATTATTGCACCGGATGGCTTATTTGTCAAACTGGTGTAGTCGGAATTTTGGCCTCAAAGAACGTTCGCAAGTGAATTTGAGTATCAGGATAATGGTAGACGTGATAATTTTGCTAAATTACCGTCTGGATATAGTGGAGCTCCAAAAAAACTAATTGGGGGTTTGAATACGTCGTATCAGAATGTTCGCGGATTGAATACTAAATTGTCTAGATTATTTGTTGATAGGTTTGATTTTGAGTTTGATGTACGTGGTTTATAGAAAAGATCGTGTTGATAAAATTGGTGGTGGTGTTTTAATTTCAATTGGAAATTCTTTATCTTTTGAGTTAATTACAATTGATGATATTGACCATATTGAATTTACTGTAGTGCCCACTATTTTAGGTAATTTGAAACTGTTTGTCACGTGTTCTTATATATCACAATCTTCGTGCTTTCGATAGACAGTAGCTAGGACCGTATTTTGTATTGGATGACTTTAACTTGCCTTCTTTGACAGGAGTGTCTCCCCCCGATGCCGGTTCACTGACTATTGACACCGTGTAATTGGTCATCTGATTTTGTTGCGCAAATATCCGAACTGGGCTTGAGTCTCCTGAGGATAGTAACCATCCAACGCTGGGAATTAAATATGCATATGATACAATACAGGTTTGTTGTAATCGCTCTTCGTCTTCGCAATCGCTATGTTGGCCGGCCTATGCTTTCCGTGTGCTAACGTTCTTCTTTTGAATAATCTTATCTTTGATACCGACTGGTATAGTATATGTCAGTGTGATAATGCTTTTGCATTTGAAATCACCCTGGACGAATTCTATAATATTATTAATGGCTATATTTCTATGTCTGTACCCAAGAGGTCTATAATGGGTAATATTGGCCCCCATGGTCCTCAAAGGCTCTAAACAGTCTCAAGAATGTAAGGAATAGATGTTCGTAAAAGTATAAAATAATCTGAACTACTAGCAGACTATGCTAGGTATATTGTTGCTAGGAGTACATACAACTCTAAATCTCGTGAGAGTCATAGATTATATTTGGATAAGTTGAAGGCTAATTTTAGACGGAACCCCAAATCATTCCTTAGATTTGTTAACTTGAAGCGTAATTCGTCTTCCACTCCTTGCAGGATTAAAATAAATTGTACTAATTATACACATGAGGAGTCTATTGCTAATTGTTTCGCCGAATTTTTCGCATCCATTTGTTCCACCCAAGCCTATGATGTTTCGAAATCATACCAGTACACTGTCCGCTCTACCATTCCGTTTGATGCACCTGTCGTAAATTCTTCGTGGTTGCTAAATAACTTTATCAGATTGAAAGCCTCAAAAGAAGCTGGTCGTGATGGTATCCCAGACTCTATGTTGAAATGCTGCTCAAATTCTCTCAGCTTAACATTACTCTAATATTTGACGCTTCGATGAAGTTCGGTCCTTTTCCTGCACAGTGGAAGGTGCAACATACCTCTCCACTAGTCTGGTAGTTTAGTGTATGTTGCACTTTTTAAGGGAATTGGAAAATTGAGTGTCATTCCTAAGCTTATTGAGAAGAGGTAATTTGTCATCATGTTCTATTTTAGATCTTTGTCAACATGGTTGTCGGAAGGGTCGTTCCACCGTAATTAATTTCAGTTTTCCTCTTCTGTTATTGACGGCTATATTAGTGGAGATCAAACTGATGTGATTTTTACCATCTTTAGTAAGGCCTTTGATAGAGTTAACCACAATTTGTTATTATATAAACTCAGGGCTATGGGTTTTATCTTGAATTGGATTAGTTCTTAACAAAGTTCTCACTGATCTGGGGTGCCTCAGGGCAGTCATCTTGGCCCGGTTCTGCCCTTGTTATTTATTAACGACTTACCCGTCGCCATAATGCACTCTAAATTGTTAATGTACGCTGAGGACGTGAAGATCTTTTTTTCTTACAAGAATCCTTGCTTCAGAGCGATTTGTCCTCTTTCCAGACGTGGTGCGACCGAAATTTGATGGAGCTTAATTTTACGAAACGTAAGCATACTCTGTTCTCTAGATCATCATTCTTTTCGGCAAAATACATTTTATGTGGCAATGTTCTTCTTTTTTTTCATACTGTGGGTTTTTTTTATTGAATCTGCTCTTAAAGAGCCTAACAATAAGTATTCGAATATTATATTCTAATCAGTTTAATTCAATTATTATTAAATAAATTGTTGTTTAAGCGGGCCTCTGAATTATGGCGTCAGGGATTGGTTGATTTATAAAACTGATGGGAAATCTCTTCTTCGTAGTCGGGATGAAGTTGTTATTATTGTCAAGTTTCTTGCCAGAGGGTTTGTGTGCTGTTCCAGTTTTTGATTATGACTCTGTTTGATGCACTGGAGTTCGTCTTCTAACATACCAAGTGGCACCAGTAATTAACCGTAGTATTTTAGACTGCACTCTTTGTATTACTTCGATGTTGTTCGCGCTAGCGTTTCCCCATATGTGGGACCCATATCACCAAATAGGCATCACAGTGTTGTAAATCTGGACCTTATATTCTAATCTCAGCCTTGAGTTTGAGTTGAGTAGCCAAAGAAGCTGATGCGTCTTCAGCTTTATTTGTGTCTTTTTGGCTTCTATATGCCTTTTCCAGGTCAGTCTACGATCTAGATGTATACTCAGATAAGTAATATCATCACATAAGGGAAGTAGTACACTGTTGAGTTGTATTTGTGGGCAAGTTCTTGCATTTAATGTGAACCTAATTTGTGTGCTCTTCGTCTCGTTTACTTTTACCCTCCAGTTAGCAATCCAAGATTCGATTGTTTGGAGATGTAAGCTAAGATTTTCGGCGGCTTTACATTGTATTTATCCGTAACTATCTCTCCCTGCTTGACTCTAAAATATCTATTTTCCAAGTAACTTTCGAAGAGGGAATGTGTATTAACTGGCAGATGTTTTTTAATTTTATGTAATAGACCCTCATGCCAGACCTTGCCAAATGCCTGAGCAACATCTAAGAATACAGCACAACAATATTCTCTTTTTTCATAAGCTTTTCTAATCTCGTTGGTCAAACGATTTATTTGTTGTAGAGTACTATGGCCCTCCCTTAAGCCAAATTGGTGATCAGGGATGATATTATCAAGCGAAGTGAGGCTTTTAAGTTGTGAAAGAAATGCTCTCGCGAAGAGTTTTGATAGGCATGGTAACAAGCTTGTCGGTCTATATGATGAAGCTAAAGTTTTATCCTTTCCTGGCTTTAATATCATTTTCACTAGAGACAGGGAACTAGCTATATTTATTATATATATATTATTGAACAAACCTACGAGGAACTCGATAGCTATTAGCGGAAGTTCTGATATCATCCTCTGTGTTATTAGATCATAACCAGGAGCTTTTCTAGGATTTGCTGTTTGCTTTATAATATTGACAACCTACCCGACCGTTATATCCAATGGGGCTATAGATGTCTCCGTGTTTCACGCTACATTCGATAGACTAAAACTGTTAGTACATGGATTGGGACGAAAAATCGCACTCAAGTGCTCTGCAAAAGTTTAGCTTTTCCCTCATCTGTAGTAACCCAGTCACCATTTATGTCACGTAAAGGAAACTTTGTCTCAACTGGCGTTTTAAGATTTTTTATTGACTTAAACAAAGAAAAATTTGTGGATATCGTGGGAGTCAATCCCTCAACATATTTTCCACGTTGAAGATCACCCTCGTTTTTTGAGGCTACTCGTAGTCTTCTTGTGGCAAGTTTGAGTCGAAGACTGGTAGTAGGGGATCTATATGCCTGTCAGTCTCGCCTGGCCCTTCATTTCTGATTTACCAAATATTCTATATCTACATTCGTGTATGTATGTGTGTGCTCTTGTTTATCGTCCTGAAGTGGGGTTGGGTGAAGGGCTGCACCCTCGAGCAAACAGTTAAAATTGGTGATGTGATTTTCAATATCAAGCTCATTGTCTATACTTTTGTTAAAAATTGGGACATGGCTGCTGACGTATTTTCTGTATTTGAGCCAGTCCGTTTTCTTAGATGTTAGCATCAAAGGGGATTATATCTCGTAAACCGCGTTAATTGAGAATATAACAGGAAATGGTCTGAAGACAGTCCGGTGGACGTTGTTGCCGACGCGTTAGTCTTTGAAATTCCCCTAATTATGGCGAAGTCAATTAGATCAGTACATTGGCTGACAGCGAGATAGGTAATCGATCCCATTTTGTCGAGACACGATGCAGTTGTACAATTGTCTGCCTTTTGGGTTTACGAGACGGGAGCCCCAGTGAGTATCTTTGGCATTAAAATCGCCGGCAGCTAAAAATCTGTGTCCCTGTCTTTGAAAAAAGCTCGTAAACGTATCAATCGATATCGAAAATCGTGGGGGCAATAAATTGCCGATATTGTAATTGTCTTTTTGTTGAAGGGATTAAAACAAAAAGAAGCATACATTTCTTTTTCAAGCTTAGTCTTTCTAGGAGCCATAAACATTGTGAAGTCGAAGTTGTAAATAACACACGTCTAAACTTTAACACTTTATACTCGTACTCGTAACTGACATGTACTATACTTTTGAATGGACGTATCTGTTTAGGGGGCACATGTACTTGATTCAGCCTTCTAAAAACACGGTTCAGACATTTTCTTTAATGTGCGTTCATTGACCATCATTTATGAGTTTGTTTACGAGCGTGTGCTTTTAAAATTTTTCAAAACTTTCCAAATAATAGTGCGTGGAATTTCTGTAAAAATCATTCGTTACTGGTAGCCAAAGGAAAACACACATCAATAAAAAAGTGTACTTGAATTTATTCCCTTTAATTTAGTGTGAACGGAGTAGCTACCGCAATCATAAATATTAAATAACCTGTTGTTTATTACCTTTTTTTTAATTCTCAGAATTTTAAAAAAGTCTTAATGTTTTTCCATAGAATTTTGTAACTATCCTCGAGCAATTTTTTGAAATTCATTCAGAACGATTATACAAATTCATTGAAACATAAAACCAATATTCTTGTCAAAATGAGATACCTTCACTTAATTGCAAATGCGAGCGAAATGCGTCCATCGATTTTCATTATCCATGTCTCATTTTGTTCATAGGTTATAAGACTTTATGCGAAAGTCGTAAGAATCGGCACTTTTTTGCGTGATTAATTTTTCATGATTTTTAAAAATACAAAATTTTAATTTTTGATACAAAATCTAATTATTTTTCTTCATAAATTTATTTACGACTGCGAAGCTGTTGATTATTTGGGTATTATATTATTGAGGGTAAGAAAATTTAGTTAGAAATGTTACATACCGTTGAAAAAGTTAATTTGTCTAGTTTCGCACTATAAGCTTTAGTTTTAACATTTTAGAAACGCTTACAAAAAAATTAAAAAAAGTGCATATGCTGAAAATTAAAAAAACGTTTTTTGAGTAAGGAAACATTTATTTTGATAGATAAATGGGTCGCACCCCACTTAACGACCATAATGTTCTTAATGGAGAAGACCTAAGCTTTCTTTTGAGCAAAAAAGAGTAAAAAGGACCAATTTTGAAATAAAGTAAAAAAATTTTTGATTTTGCAAAAATAAATTCAAAACATTTTTATTTTTTTAAAGATTGAAGAAATGGCTATCTAAAACACTCGGAACAAATTTTGCTAAGAACAATAGGTAGTAAGTTAAACGGATGCAAAAACACGTGTTTGGTCAAAATTCGACCTCCTCTAACTCAGAGAGTCCTTGACCGATCTCGTTGAAATTTGATGTCTAAACTACTATCCAATAGGACTAACCTTGGTTCAAGCTTCATCCCGATCAGAAGACAAATTTGTGGACATATCTTTAGGTTAAAATATTGCATTCGAATTGTGCTCCGCAAGACCGTAGTTGAAAATTGTGTTATTAAATTATTTATATTAACTTCACCTGTCTGTATGCATGTAACTTTGGATTAATTTTTAACCCTTTTCCGGTGATCCAATCGAGCTGAAACTTCGCAGGCAAACTAATGAAATGAACAAAATTTGGCGGGATTGGCCAAAGGGGCATGGTTCCTCCCATATAAATCACAAATTAAAAATCCATTATTTCTGCTCCTGTTATCGGTATTTAAACAAAATTGGGTATGTTGGTTAGGTGTGCATATTCTACGATCGGCTATGCGAATAATCGCCCAAGTGAAAATCGCCTAAAACGAAAAATGAACAATGACCCAAAATTTTTGGGTCTTTTTCATTAAGAAAAAAGACCCAAAAAAAGAGGTAAAATCGGCCAAAAATTTAAAAACTTTCGCCCAAAAATATAAATCCAATTTATGAACAAACGCCCACTATTTTGTGGTGAAATCGCCCAAGACTGTAGCGAACAACCGCCCAATTAAGTAAAAGGGCGATCATTCATCATGAACAAACACCCAAAAAATCAAAAATACCAAAACGCCCAAACATGATGAACAATCGCCCAATTTTTTTCCCCATATTTTTTGGGCGATTGTTCATTTTTGGATTTTGAGCAATTTTTACTTGGGCGATTATTCGCATAGCCTTCTACGATCCTTGCAAATATGGGCGGATTGGACAAAGGGGAGTGGTCATATATAAAGAATTTATAGTCAAAAACTATGTTTTTATGGGTTGGTTTTTTTACAAGTTTAGTTCTCTTAACATGTGTGTAACTTAAATTTCGATTTCAATTTACTCAAAAATTATTCAAAATGAAACTCATTATTTTGGAACTTATGTCCCACCACATTGCATATGGTCGGTCATATGTTGGGCATAATTCGGCTTTCGAAATAGGGTTATGTCCGTTTTATAAGTGGAGATAAACCCCATTTCCAAAGTTTGGATTATGGCTATTTTGATTATGACATTGATTATGACATTTTGATATGTGCATGGAATTTGTCACAGAATTGATATTTTCTTGCTATGGAATGAGCAGATATACACACATGAGCAGATATACTCATTATTATCTGATTAGTTAGTGTAGTATTTAGAACATATATTCCATTTATACACACCAACGCATTCACATAAGAAGTAGAGCGGACGATCCAGCAAATATGAAATCTCAATCACTGGATGTGGCCTGATTTACGTATGCGGATGGATACATCCTATCACCGCCGTCATCAATTTTATCACAAACAACATCAGCGACAATTTACATTCATGCGTTCATCGTCACTGATTTGGGCCGAACATTTTTCTCATCGAAAGAGATTCCATAATGAGGATAATGAGCGTGGTGTAATCGGCATCCTTCAGAGACAGGTAATATTTTGTGGCAGCGGCTGGATTTGAAAACACTTGCCTGCGACTCGGCGTGTGAAGAGCACATGGAGCTAAAGGCGAAACTTGATTTATTGATCCTTTTTGTTGTGCGATATATTTGATTAAGTGCCTGCGATTTGTCAAAATATTGTATGCTCCACTACGACTACTACCACTCGCTGGTAGTGTTGCTAGTATCATCCCTGTACCCGTGCACCCATCATCTTGTGTTTGCACAAGTATGCTGTTATTATATCCATCTTCCATGTGCTCATTAAGGCCCGAATCTCTGGCAAACGTTCGATGGGAACGAAAAACATGCATTTTGTCGATAACAATGCCAGCACATCTTACAGTCGATTGTCCTTTGTTTCTTGCGACGTGATCTCGCTACCTGTGCCACATCATTCATATCAGACTCCGTGGCAGTAGTGCTGTTTGCCACAACCAATTCAATCGCTAAGAAAAATGTCTAATGTGCGTTTAGATGATTCAATAACACCTTATCGGAGCAATGTGACATTTGACAAAAAGCATTTAGTTGCAACTTGGCCGTGTACGACCTGTTCCCTGTCACCTTTATGTTTTATTCGGTTGCCTCCTATACGTGCAGCTTCTAACGACTTTCGTTAGAAAATTCTTTCGTTTTGTTGAGCTCAGAATGAGTAATTGCGCTCGTTTGGATTGTGTTTTTCGCTTATAACTACTTCAATGTATCTACTAGACAGGTAGCTGGCACCTACAAGTTCACGTCACACTGTCTATAAAACCGAAGGGAATTCATCAATTGGTAATAGGTTTGTTTCATCTAATGCTATCATCAATAATAAATAATGCCATTACATTTGAAACGATACATTAATACGCATATGCGTCAACTAAGCCGCAATTAATTATACGAATATATCGGCGTTGCGACACTGAAGTGCGTGCATATGTATTTGTATACATTCATTCTCTGGTGACTGAATGATTCATCTAATCCGAGTGCATGTGAACTACGAGTATTAACCAGCAATGCAAGTTTAGAATAATTTATGGTAGAGGTGGAGATTTTAGTTCGTTTAAGGGTTCTTGATATTTTGATTCCTCTCCAGTTTGGGAACTTTATACTTTTGTAATATCCCAGCTTTATTTAGGGTCTTATCACATAAAACGATTCATCTCACTTTCACATCATTTTCCATTGTTTTAATCACATAAAATGTAGAAGTGGTCACCTGCGTTAAAAAATGGACTTCGCGTTGGATCACTGTATTACGTTCAACGCAGCCGTGACTAAATCGTCATATCTACTGTCACAATTCAACGCTGGGAAATTTGATGTGAATGTATTAGAAATACAAGTGATGGTTAGTAAAATTAATAAGTAATGAAAGAAATATGCATACAATTTTATACATTTTCTCAGCATAATTTGTTTTGAGTGTACAGTTGGCAAATATTTATAAATTTATAATTTATTTGGGTATAAAAACCAACAACAACACATCAATTCAAACCTAACGGAAGAACCAAACAACAGATCATGTGGATGTTGTGTATTCATAGGTATTTATGTGTATGACTGCGTGTGTTTTGTTTACAAATGTTGGCACTGCAACACGTGTTGTCCCAAAAAAAGTATGAAAATCTCAAAGCCAGCCGATTGTGTAACGGCGGTAGGAATAATTGTAACTCGAACGCAGAGTGATGCATGTGATACCATATTTCACCTCCGGTGACTGAGTGTGCGCCTGAGTTAGATTCACTCACTCAGAGTTATGTGATAAGACCCTTAGTCCCACCAATAGATTTGTAATTTTCCCGTACAGTTAGCCCAGCAATTCATCAATGAAACATTCAAAACAATGCTGTTGTTGTGAAGATAAGATAAAATGAAGTGAAAAGGAGCTGAAGGAATTAATTGAAATGGATAAAGGAACTGCTAATTAAAATACAAAAGATTTAAAGAATCAAAATAAACTGAAAAAAAAATATATGAAGCCTGTGTTAGATAACACGGGCGCATAGGTCAGACGTAGAATACGTTAGTCATTTTGCAATTAAAATATATGAATTAAATATAATTTTTGATAAATGATTTAAATCTATCAAATTTATCTTTAATTTTTATGTTAAAAATTTAGGATGTTTTTAACAATAGTTAAAAATAACAATATAGATGCACTTTTGAAAACAAGGGTAAATACTGCATGTGGCAACACTGGTTCTGTAATGTTCACATAAAACATGCATTGTCATTATACTTCTTCTCTTTCTCACACTGGTTCTGTGATGAACACACAGATAATCGTACAGCTCTTACACATGATGTTATAATACATAAAATACAAAGCATATGAAAATTAATACAAAATTTGAAGGAGTTAAATTTTGATTTCTTATAGAATCAAAAAAATTATATGTAGCAATATGATTATTTAAATACAAATCAAAAGAAGACATATTAGATATGTTACGACCATACTTGAATTTTCTTCAATGCATGCATAAAGTATTAAAAACTTATAATGAAAGTGACAAACATTTTCTCAAAATTTTGTGCTCCAGATCAACACCCCTACCTTACCGTATAACGTATTCTACGTTAAAAAGCATAAGGAAATGTGGAAGAACCCGAGAAAAACTTAAATGAGTTTTAAACATAAAAATTTCCACATCAAGAACTCAAAGAGCTATGAGAGTGAAATTACAAGAGGATTTTAGCATCAATTTAATATAAATTATAGGAGCTCCTAGTTCCTTTAATGGATTAAGATCAGAGAACAACTTCAATTCGGATCTACACAACTCTAGTTTCAGGAGCTTCGTAGCTTCTCTTTATACCTTCCGCCTTATGGTTGTGGGTTAGATATCTGCGCGTGAGTGATTTTGGCTCACGGTCACGAAATATTATTTTTGACTTTCTCACGTTCACGCACGCTCAAGGAAAAAAATACTCACGTCACGCACGCTCACGGAAAATATTTGTTTAAGAAGCCATTACATTTTAGTGCATTAAAATCCAATTTTATAAAATAGATTCAATTGAATGAAATAAAACCTTTTTCGCATTTAATTATATGTTTCGACTTGAAATGATATATTAATTTTAATTTTTTTTTAAGTATTAATCGTCTACATATTCTTGTGGAGAAATAACATTTTATCTATATTAGTACTTGAAAGCCGACCTCGCCTTTCTTCTAAAATACGACGCTTTCCCTAGCTGCAGGTATATTCAGAATCTGCTTACCCAATTTTTGAAAAGGAATGTCGTTAGCGGTTTTTCAAAACATAAAAACAATTACATTTGGTCTTAATTTTTTTCTTTAAATATTCCCTTATTTCGTCATCAACAAAGTTACTATCAGAGCATTTACCTTTTTCTACGTGACACTTCTCTATGAACTCTTTAAATTGAAGATAGCCAGACACAGGTGAATTTGATTGGCTTCTTCTAAGAACTCCTTCGACATTTATTGTTTTGCCTTAGAATGCCATGTAGCTGAGTCTTTATTGTAAAATTTATTTATTCTCGCTGTTGATCCATAATGAAATTAAGTTCCTTAAAGGGTGGATTGAGGAATGCTGCTACAAAATGAAAGGAAGATGGTTGACATCGTTTTAGTAATAACTCCTTTATATGAGATTTAACTTTCGATATTATTTGCGAATCAAGTGCATCTACTTTGCAAATCAAAACTAATTTATCGTACCATTACATATACTTACATATTCTTGAAATGTTGGAACATTGTCAGCACCATAGAGTAATCTCATACTAGAGAGAATATTTGGCTCATCTGACGTTTCCTTTCACAATCTTCTTGCTGCCGTTGGTTTAATAGAGAGATGTTTGACGAATAGTGACTTACACCAGGTGGAATTACAATAACATCTTGATTTAATTTTGCATGTCGTTTTGGTGAAAAACTGTGAAATTTAAATGTGTTTTAAACTTTTTTATTGATTGTTATTGTTAGCATACATTTGTATTGTATTTAACACACAAAACGAAAGACCGTTGTTGTTATTTGGTTCGTTGTTTTGAACCATTGCTTCTATCTGGTATTAGTAAAGCAATTCTTTTCAACATCGAACGTAAATATCACACCAGGCCAAATGTCATAAATTTGGTGAGAGAACTATTAGGTCTACTATAAGTATTTGTCTATGGTCAGCACTCATTTGCTCTGAACAATATTTGAATGGTTTTAAAACTGAATTAATTTTTTAATTTAATTTTTCTCCAGTAAAATACATCGAATTTCCGCCTACATCTCGATAATACTTTCGAGCATTATAAAAATGGAATTCCACAGAGTCATGACTTGCTGCTTAAGGGTCTTGGATCAAAAACTCTTTTAATATATTTTTAAATGTTTTAGTTGTTTCCAGAACCTATAGATTGCATTTGTTGCAATATTCATTGTAAATTACAACTATAGATATTTTGTCTTTGATGCAGCAAACGTAGCGATATTGGTGACAACTAACATGTGCAATAGAGAGATTAAATATTTCTTCTCTGTTATATAAATATAAATAAAAAATGCTGAGAGAATTGTATTTAGTTTAACGGTATTTTGACGCCTGCTTTATAAAAGTTGTTGCTGGGTTAATTGTTTTTTGGGTATGCAAAACAAGTGTATATGTATATGTATTGTAGAGAAATATATACATACATTCATCATCATATATAAACATATGCATAAACGAATGTTCGTCCATTCGTTCGTTCTGTAAACGTAACGTATGCACCGGGAAGAAAAAAGTTTTGTGTAGCGGAATGGTTTAGGTATGAGCAGGGGGATTCTATGGCACAGCTGATCGAAAAGGTACTAGGCCGTTGATGGAGAATGGGAGAGCAAAGAAGACAGGTACTAATTTTAAATATAGTTTATTGATACCAATGACACCTAAATTATGTTTTATATTGTTTGCATTGAACGAAAATATGTAGTCCCTTTGATTTCTGTCCGTTTCATGTCCAATAAAATTGGTAAAATACAGCAGCAAATAAAACTCTATGAAATGGCCTACTACCTCGTCGTCATGAAATAGAGTAATGGAAACTCTTAAGTATTTCTCTATGGTATGAGCAAATAATGATACTCACGCACGATTCACGCACGGTTTTTAATACAACTCACGCACCATCACGAATACGTGATTGAGTTTTACAGCAATGACGATCAAAATCACATCACGCGCACACCTCTATTGTGGGTATATGAAGTTAGTCATTGAGAGTATAACACCTTGACAAATTCATCTGGGACCATATCTAATTATCAACTGCACCTATATCGCTCATTCCCGGCCGCACGTCCCAAGGTCAAACATCTGATTAAGCTGAGGAAGTGCTAGGACCATACATATTTATCAAATTTTTCATTAGGACCATATACAATTATCAAAAGCAACTGCTTCGTTCCTAGCGAGCAGCATGTCCCAAGGTCAAACCAGGAGGAAGTGCTGTAGAAAGATTCTTAATAGGACTAAGTCCACAATGGACTATAAAGATATAAAGAATAATTCAAGGAGTACAAGCGTGAGTTGGGGAAACCTAAAAATAAAGCTTGGATTGCATCTACATCAATGTGGCAAGCTCATCCAAAGCGTCCAGGCTTAGAAAAATTTTAGCCGCAACGCTATGTACTATTGGGTGCATCAGGAAAGATGGGTTTTAAAAAGCTTTAAAGTCGCCAGAACTGGTCAATGTCTCGACGGCGGAACTATAGGTACGGGCGATAGACCTAATTTATCCTGAAACCCTTGGAGAGTTTACTCGATAGCTATATTAGGACCAACATTGATCACAGGCTACTGTCTACTCAACAGCACGCCTTCACCAAGAGTAGGTATATCGAAACCGTTCTACATGATCTAGTAATTTGTATAAGTTATCTCGCTGTTAAAGAATATACCAGTGTACATTTCTTAGACATCGGTGGAGTCTTTACCAATGTAAATTGTCCACAACCTTCTAAAAATGAGACTCATTTTGGCAAGTTTAGAGTAAACGGACCTATATGAATATGTCAGCAGAGGAACACCTCAAGGCGGCTTTTTGCCGCATCTGCTATGAAATCCCCCCATGAACAATATTCTGCTTTCGCTGGAGATGATGGGTGTTAAGGCTGTCGCTTACGCAAATAGCGTTGCAATAGCGGATAGAGTGAAGTTCCTAGGTCCCTTAGGGAGATCCGGCAACAGGCTCTACATACAACCGCAAGATGGGATTCGGTTAATGGTCTTGGGGTGAACCTAGCCAAGACGAAACTGGTTCTTTTCAGCAGGAGGTATAAGGTACCAACTGTTGTACCTATCTTCTGAAGGGCTATTGAAATTCCCATTTCTGAAAGGGCAAATCCTTAAGTAATTTACTCGACAAGGAGTTAGACTTCAAACACAACATTATGGAAACGTCCAAAATGGCTGTGATAGCGCTATATGCCTGTAACATGCCAATATGGAAACGCTGGGGTGTCGGAAGCAGCTTATAGTTCATTGGATCTATAAGAAGAAGGTGTATGGTGTTACCGTATGGTGGACGGCTCTACGGAGGTCCACCTACTGCGCGACACTTGATAAAGTTCAGTAAATGGCTGGCAGGTGTCACTGGTGCGTTGAGAACGACACCGACTGATACACTGAATGTCATACCACATTTAATACACCGGAAATTGCAACTAGGCAGCATGCCACGGCTACTGCTGTAAGACTAGGGAACGGTCTAGATTACGCTTTGGCCGAACCACACTTTGACAAGAAGTATCACACTCTTACATCTGTTAGATCAGAATAGTATGGCCTTGGACATAGGAGATGCGTGAACTTCTATGCAGATGGTTCAAAACTTGGCGATACAATAGGCTTTCGTGTCCATTCTAAGGACCTAGGGCTATACATAGCGAGTGACTGCCTGATCCCTATAGTGTCTACCAGGCAGAAATCTTATCTATTAGAGAAGTAGCGGAATGGGTGAGAATTAGTGTTCTGATTAAGGTCGGAAGCAATATTTTGTCGTATAGTCAAACGTATAGTCAAGCCGCTGAAAACTGAGATCCTAAATTCGATAACTGAACTGTGGTCACTAGTGGGGAACTGAATTCATTCCAAGCTGATGTGGCTCCGCCCAGCTTTGAAAAGCACGAATGCCCTGATGTTGTTATCGAGACCGCACGTTTCACTTTTCGTGTCTGTCCCATAATAACGCTTATTTATGGCTCGTAGCAGATCCATGAACATTCTGTCTGATTGGTAGACAAGCGGCTAGACTAAAGGTAGGGGCAAATGACGACTATAGAAGTTATAAATAAATATAAAATAATGTAAACTCAATACCAAAAATTACTAAATATTTACGAACACAAAAAAGTTACCACAAGTTGTACCTAATTGCATTTTTTGTAATTAATTCAATAACGATGTGAATGTTCAAAACCAAAAACGGACAAACCGATAGTTTTTAAAAGTCGTAAAAACTTATTAGGAATCATAAAGAATCATAATATACTGGAATATTGTAACAGTGATTTAAATAAAATACTCGTAATTATCAATCAATCCACAATTATTATCAATTAATTATTAATAATTATTAATTATCAATCAAAAATCCACACAGCAAAATGATAATGTTAGGCTATACGGTAGTTATTTCTATCTCAGTACTGCCCAAATAGAACAGAACCTCGTCTCTACTTCCAACTTTATAAAAACTAAACGTCATGACTCAACTTCCTAGACAGTCGTTCGATTCTGCGGCTCTCTTACACTTCAGAACAGTAGCACAAAAGTTATGTTACCATCAGAGTTCGTAGTTAGGGTAATGGGGACAAAGGGGAATTGGTTATCCAGGGTAATCCATCGAAAATATGAAAAAGTTAGAAACAATTTCTATATCTCGGAATCGGAGCGTCCAATCGAAGAAATAACCACTTTTTCCGGTTTCTAAGGGTTTTTCATAAAGTGGTCCCATTCGAATCGATTAATTTTTTTTCCCAAAAATCGCCAAAATAAGAAAATCGCTATAATAAAAATGTGGCTATTACTCGAAAACGGTGCGTCCAATCGAAACAATAATACAAAATTTTACCTACAAAGAAGTCTTTAATTAGTGGGTGTCGTCAATATGGCATCACTTTTTTTCTCGTTAAAAATAAAATCGCTAAAAATAAAATATTTCAAACAAAAATATAATATAAAATATAATCTATATATATAAAAAATTCGTGTCACGATTTTGTGTTCGAACTCCTCCGAAACGGCTTAACCGATATGTATGAAATTTTGTGTGCATATCGGGTAGGTCTGAGAATCGGCCAACATCTATTTTTCATACCCCTTATTGATAAGGGTAACCCAGGCTGTGCCACGCCCCCTTTTCAAAAATTGCCCTGGCCGCTTTTCTAATATACCGATTGTTATGAAAATTTCACAATGCGGTACTGATGACCTGCTGACAATCCTTGGCTATATTTGGAAATGTTTGGATAAAGGGGCGTGGCACCGCCCATACAACTTGAAATTTAAAATGGTAGTAACTCATGAATTATCACAGGTAAGAAGATGAGATTTTGTATGTATGTTGTTGGTACAGTATGAATTACAGCCAGGCTATAAGTAGGCGGTGCCACGCCCCCTTTTCAAAAATCGCACTGGCGGCTTTTTTAATGTACCGATTGTAATGAAAATTTTACAATGTGCTACTGATGATCTACTGATAGTCCTTGGTTATACTTGGTAGTGATTGGATAAAGCAGCGTGGCCCCGCCCATACCATTTGAAATTTCAAATGGCTATATCAATCATACTATCAGAGGTATGAAGGTGAGATTTGGTATATATGTGCGGTGTACCAGACCCATTTTAAAATAAACCGTTAAAGCAGTCATAGTAATAGTTTGATCGTCCTGAAAATTTCACAGTATCTTACAGTTGGCCTAGATATACGAACAGGGTCTTTGGAAGCAAGTTGGCAAAAAGGGCCGAGATGCTGCCCACACCCATCAATATTTGACTATTACATATACTATATCAAACAATTGTCCGTAAACCAGGCACTTGACAACATATTTCAATGTGTCTCAAAAAATATACGGCCGATTCGATTTAAATCATTTTGTTTTAAAGTTCACTGTTTGATGACAACATATTTCAATGTATCTCAAAAAATATACGGCCGATTCGATTGAAACCATTTTTTTTAAAGTTCACTGTTTGATACAGTGTAGGAATGTGAGGTTAGGTAGGTATACTACTGATATGATGCAAATAACTTTTTGGGGAAAACCAATAAAAATACGGCTATTAAAAAGGTCAGACTATAACGCTAAGAAAGTGACCACAGGTACGAATTAATATGAATATCATTTTTATTTTTTTATCATTGAGGTCAGTTTCGAGAGCATGCTAAATATCGTAATCCCAATAATGCATTTTTTAAAAAAAATCTGAATAATCTTATAGACGCTACTATAATCACTGGAAATTATAATGGAACCGATGCCCTGATTCCGCGCATTCCCATGATACCTACAGCCATGCACATCGATTTCAAAAAATTCCAGTCTCCGATTCTGTTACCATTTGCGATGACCATTAATAAAGCGCAAGGGCAGTCGCTTAAATTTGACAAATCCGTGTTTCCCACGGACAATATATGTTGCATGTTCACGTGTAGGTAAACCTTCCGACTAATATACATTTGCAACAGATGGCAAAACTAGACATATTGTATATCCTAGAGCACTTGAATAAATAGAAAAAAAATAACAAAATTGTGAATCATTAAAATTACAATTCAGGGGGTACCAGCTATTATAGTATAATGAGAAGCGTTTTAGACAAATCAGCACACGATCGAAATCTAAACAAATACTTCTAACAAATTGTTATTTTACATTCTACAGGTTTACTTGCCCATTGTCAACTAAACGTAATGGAACAAAATAATTTTGTTCACCCTTGGGCATTACAAAAACTTTGAAAGCAAAACGAAGTTTGCCAGGTCCAGCTATACTTATATATGTATAGATAGATATTGAATACTGGCGCTCCTCCTAGAAACTTCCCATTAAACAAGAAATTTCCCTCCATATGTTAGTCTAGACACAAACCAAAGCAAAAGAACTCAATATAGTTGATAATACTGGGATGTAATAAAGTTGATAAAAAAAGTTGTTTAATTTTTTTCATTTAGTCCATAACTTCGTTCCAAAAAAACATCGAAAAATATCTACGCATTTCCGGCTTGCGCACACGTTTGTGATGATGTGTTTTCCTATATAAAATGTGTGAATTAATTTGTGGCCATGATATGATTGAATACCTTTTGTCGGCAGGGCGAAGTCTGCCGGGTCAGCTAGTAATTAATATAATATAATATTACGTATAATATTAGCAACTCCAACAGATCTATCTGTGTGTCAAAATCATATGGTATTTGACAATTTTGGTTTTGGCTGACAAAATTGAGTCATTATAGTTTGTTCAAAATTTTGTCTAAATTGTTTTGTCTATAAAAGATTTGGCATTGCGGTTACACGAGGAGCATATCGACGCTGCAAAAATAATAATTGTGATTACTATTGTTAAAACTTCTCATCTGGAGCATAATAATATTTTATTTTCAAATGTTTTCGATATTGTCAACCCGCTGTTTGAAATCGGTTCTAGTAATCAGTTGTCAAACCTGATTATGTAGAACTGACTTCTGCTACAATAAATTGAAAAATTGAAACCCGGCTCCAATAAAAAGGCTTGAGAACGAGTTATGTTTATTTCAAAAATGTTTGCTTGTTGGAACCCTTGTTCTATATCCGTTTTTGAAACCGATGTCTAAAACACGCTTTTTTTATCTGTTTTGTGCACTTACCTACAATCTTATCTTATGGTTTTACTGCTAAAAAGCAAGTTAGTTCGAATCATTAAAACGAATTACAACTCCTTAACAGGAACTACCTTAAAAGGAATTACAACTTTCTAAAAACGATATATTTTTGTTTGAACGATAATTGCGAATGAGTTTGATTTGGACACATTTGATTAGAATAAAATAAAGGTTGTGGAGTCTGACACAAATTGGACGACTCCAACTCCAGGAATTTGAAAATCCACGAGACTGCTCCGACTCGCCACTAGAACTTTGAAAATAGACTACTCCAGTCCAACTCCAATATTTAATAAAACCATTATCTAAGGTATCACAACGAAATAATTTGAACTGAATATACGTGGCGCGCGAATCGTGCTACAAAAACAAAACTTAATAACTTTTTATCTGTGTCAGTATTCAGCTTAGTTTTGTAGGTCACTATTTGGATGCTTGGGATACGGAAAAGAGGATTCGGATAGTGCAGCGGTAGCATGCTTTGCAGTCCTTCATTTCCATACAAAGGGAATTTAGCAATCCCTCGAGTGGGTGGACCATTACGAGATGCGTAAATATATTTGCCGAGTCTGGAAATATCGCACGAAAACCGTACCATCGAGATGCCTATGTTCGAGTTCAAGACACCATCCCGGCTGTAGCTTGGGAACTCCGAGCATTTCGACTCGAAACTTATAGGCACAAGATAGAGTTAGCAGACGGTCATTATAACGGACTATGTACGATGACTTAAACTTGTGTCCGTACAAAGTCCAACCCAACCCTATGGACTTGCCTATTCGCCTGGAATTTTGCCACAAACTTATTGAAATGGCCGAAAAAGACAACAACTTGATAAATTGCGTGTTTATGTCTGATGTGGCCCATTTTGATCTAAACGACAATATAAACAAGCAAAATTGCCATATAATCCAGAAATACTGGATTAGGCCTCAATGAATATATTTCTGATCAGGTGTCGCATATGCGTGGACGAGCATGAGCAAATTTGAATTTCCTTCAATTTTTTCCCATGCAATAAAAAAAGAGTAAATGAAATACATTGATTAAAACTAAAGTTATTTGCATTTTTTATTGTAGCACCCTATTATATGTCATTGTTTGCAATTTTTATTTTGCTTTCGAAGAAAAATTGTTTTAAATTTAACAACAGTTGAATCTATTCAAAATAATATAATTCGAATTAACTTTGGAAAATATAGACTTGTAAGTGGAGTCGTCATACCCTACTTTTGTCAACGGATGGTCTTGATTTTGGACTGATTTGGTTCCTTTTAGAACAGATTTTCCTATCGGTGTAACAATTATTGCAGAAGGCAGAAATAAGTGATTTTATTATGAAATAAAATGTAAAAGTCGAATATAATTAATAACATAAAAATATTAAAATTATTGGAAATTATTAAAAACTCGAACTTAAATTGTTTGTCGTAGGTAATACTTTGGAGGTTTGAAGCGAGTGCTTATTCCAAAGATAAATTGCGTTAATGCAAATGAAGTTATGCGAAAGATGATTGCTGTAACTTATTTGTATTAATTGACGACCTCTAGGTGAGGCTGCAAATCTAATATAAATATGCAAGTACTGTGGATTTTTCGTGGTAATTATTTTATGTACACACAGGGAAAACATTAGTTGGAAATCAATTCGGGCATTGGAATTTCCATGCTAAAGTCTATATTTTGATTAGAATTCATAATTGTCATACATCAGAATTACTTGCCGATGATATTGATAGTGTTATGATTGTTCGTTGACAATCAATATACATATATTTATTATGAGGGAAAAAGTACAACCAATTAGTTTTAAGGTACAAACCGAAGTGACAAATACAATAGAAAATTTTTCTGATTCTAACGAAAATAATAACTTGATTTTATAAGTTTTATGGCTGTTGCCAACATCCCCCTTTTAATATGGTGAAAACGTATTTGGCGCTTGACATCTCCTATTAGATCTTCGCGACTCCAAATCTTCATTAGGTCGTTGCTGAGGCTCTTTATTTGGTTGCGGGTGAGCCTCACTATTGTTGGTTGTCTCAAAAACTTCTACTGATGAAGTCGTAGGTAGTTCTGTATCTGTCGAATTAGGTGTTGGTGTTTCATCGTTATCCACATAAAAGTTAATAGATTGAGGCAAAAGCTCTTCTGGGAATCGTTGCCGTAGTTGGTTGATGTGTGATCTTATGAGGACATTACGACGCTCAACTGATATTAATATATTGTAGACAACTTGACCGACTCGCTCTATCACTTCTCCAGGAACCCATGTCATTCTGTTATTGTAATTAGATTTGGCATAAACTATGTCTCCAGGGTTACAATTCCGTGGTTTTACCCCATGTTTCTTATTATATGCCTCTTCCATTATTACGTTCCGTTCAGTGTTAATTTCTGGAGTATTTTTCAGTAAATCTAAAGTTGTTTTGATTCGTCTTGCCAAAACCAGTTCTGATGGTGACTTACCCTCATGAGAATTAGGATTTGGCGTTGCTCTGTACTGGCATAAGAAACTTAGCAGGCTTTCCTTGTCGTTCGGAGTTTCCTCACTATATGATTTTCCCAGTGCTCTCTTTATTGTATCGACAAACCTCTTGGCTTGATTATTCGACTGTGGGTGATAAGGTGGAGTTCTTATGTGCCGTATTCATCTCCCTTCACAGAACTTTTGGAAATTCGAGCTGACAAATTGCGTGCCGTTGTCTGAAACAATTATTTCTGGCTGCCCGTAGCGACAAACAACTTCGTTAACACAGTTTGTAATTATGTGCGATGAAATTGTTGTTATTTGAGCAACCTCTGGCCATTTCGAAAAAACGTCGACCATGACCAAATAATAATTCCCTCGAATTGGGCCTGCTATGTCGATATGAACTCGGTCTAAAATATTGGATGGTATCGGCCATGAATGAAGAATTGACTTACACTCAGAGAACTAATTGTTTGAGAATAGGTTGTAGCAACCGTAAATTCGGCTGTTACCACCGAATTGAGGTTGCTACAACGGAATTGAGGTTGTCACGACCGAATTTAGTTCCCACAACTGAAATTCGGTTGAAGCAACCTCGTTGCAAAATTGATTCAGTTGTGGCAACCGAATCTTCAATTATATTCGTTCTGTCAACTAAATTTTCTAAAATTTCGGTTGGAACAGCCGAATTTGGAATCAATTCGGATATGACAACCGAAATTGGCACCAAATTCGGTTGGAGTGACTGAATGTGGCATCAATTCGGTTGGAGTAACAGAAATTGCTACCAATTCTGTTGTAGCTATCGAATTTGGTATCAATTCGGTTGCAATAACCGAATTTAAACTTATGTCGGTTGCAACGACCGAATTTGGCGTCAATTCGGTTGCTGTAACCGAATTTCTCATTAGTTCTGTAGGTGCAACCGAATTCTATGTATTCTATGTATTTCAAACCTGACGTTTAAAATTGTAAAAATAAATATTATGTTAAAGAAAGATAAAGAATGTATAATTAGTGCCGTCCCGGCGATATCAAGGTTTTTTGTGGTTATTAAGAATGGTAAGTAAAAATATTGTAATTACGGGATTTGTATTAAAATGTCTTTCTTATTTTGCAGAAAATATCCAAGCAGATATGAAGAGTTTAAAAGTTTTTCAAGGTCGGTCGGTTGAGATATGCTATAATCGGTTGAGATATGCATATGAACAACGGTTTAGGACCTACATCAAAATGATGGCCGGGACTTCAAGGTCAGAATGATTTAAATGACTTCATTTCCTCGCTTTGTAATATATGAGTACAGGATATATATGAGGATATATATAATATATAAGTACAGGAAAATAAATCATCACTTAATAATAAAAAACGTTCAAAATTATTCGGTTGTAACAACCTCTATTGAGGTTGTGTCAACCTCTAATGAGGTTGCGTCAACCTCTAATGAGGTCGCATCAACCTCTAACGAGATTGTGTCAACCTCTAATGAGGTTGCGTCAACCTCTAATGTGGTTGCGTCAACCTCTAATTCGGTTGAGACAACCTCTAAATTCGGTCACGGCTAATTCGGCTGTCTCAACCGAATTTTTCTGTGAGTGTAGTAGAGGATTTAGCAACTAATGCGCAATTGTGACACTGCCTAACGAATTGAGATAATTCAGCATCTATGTTAGGCCAATATACGTATGATCTTGCGAGACTCTTCATACGTTCGATACCTTGATGACCTTTGTGAAGTTGTTTCAAAATTCGGTTCCGGAAAACTTTGGGTAGTAAAACTCTGTCCGCGGTCATAACGCAATTATTGACAATAGTTAAGGTGTCCCTGCGATTGTAGTATGGCGCGACTTCAGCTATTACCCCTTTTGATGATCGTGGCCAACCGTTCTGGATATATCCCAGAACTTCCTGTAGGACGGAGTCTTTTGCCGTTGCAGCCCTTATCATAACCTGTGTTACCGAAACCGGTTATTACCCGGTTTGTACTCCTCGGTTTAACCGAAAACCGGTTTGTCCAAAGTTCTTATTGGGAAAACCGACATTTTTGAAAACCGGTATTTTTAATATTCTAGTTGATATGCAGTCCTAATTATTAGCAAATCGACCCGACTGCTGCTGTGGAGAGTTCAATTCTTAGGAATGTCTTTCTAGTTGTAATATGTGATGTAACCTGTTAAAGAAAGGGACTGGCTGTTGGTATTGTAGCGTGAGGAATTTCGCCTGGCTGTTGTTATAAAAAATTCGAATTGTCGGTTAACTCCATAAGTTAATTCTTGGGAAATTAGGCTCACTTAGTGTATTTAAAACTGAAACCTGTTAATCGGTTAACCGAATACGGGTCAGTTAACCGTATGTCGGTTTTCTAAAATTTGCTATTTTCGAAGAACCGGAATTACCGGTTATTGCAAGTCGATTAACCAGTTTTTCGGTTTTTACACAACTGATATAACGCCTCAGAATTACACACATAAAGCCTTTTTCATAGCTCAGTATGGTTATTGACCATATGACCGAATGACGAAATATTGCCAACGAATTATTTCGCCGGTAATTTGATGAAATTAGTTGTTCAATGGCAATAGAGGTCATATCTGCTGACTCCGATTTAAATGTAACTTCCGGAAATTATGACAACACAGGTGGTTGTTAGCAGAAATGCAAAAAGACAGTATTCACACTCCAAACAGAAGTCCAAACCATCCCAAGGAACGATAAATTTGCCTAATTGGGTAAATCAAAAATGTATGAGAATTAGAGATGGGCGCGTGCCTAATTTTCTAGGCACGACCCGACAAAAGCACGAAGTTGATATTAACATACACGCAAGACCAAATTTTGGCGGAGGCACCACCCACACGAGCACGATCTTAGTCATTGCAAACAAGCACGCGCACACACGAAATAGCGCGGTCTAACACGAAAATATAAAAACAGTGTATACACTGAAAACATTAGGTAAAATATGTACTATATATATATACCCTAGATAAATGGTATATAAATGTATGTAACAACTAAAGGATGCATACCACGAACAAACCCCTTTTGCATTTTTCGCAGCATACATAACCCACTATTGTCTCCATAGACTAATACTTATAGTAGACCTAATAGTTCTCTCACCAAATTGATGACATTTGGTCTGGTGTGATATTTACGTTCGATGTTGAAAAGAATTGCTTTACTAATACCAAATAGAGGCAATGGTTCAAAACAGCGAACAATATAACAACAACGGCATTTCGTTATATGTGTTAACTTCAGGTCAGTCAAATATTCTCTCTAGTATGATTTAGTCTATGATTGTCTCAAAGCGACAACGGAAAATTTTTCAATATTTTACTATGTTTTGTATAGAATATATACTTACGTGCTTTTTCGTGTCACAGTACTCTCGACTTGCACGCACGATTTTTTTCTCTACAGAAACACAATCGGTGCACCCACGAAAGTTTCCCGCACGAACACATCGTGCACACGCGTGGCACATCGTGGCACCGCAAAAAGCACGGCCTCTAATGGTTGAGTAAAATATATAAATGAAAAGTACTGGGCCATGTAAAATATGGAATTTGAACCCCCGTTATTTCGAAGCAGATGACCAATTTGAAATCCATGATTACTTGTCAAAGGCTAGAAATTAACAAAATGGGTCGGTTTACGCTCGAAAAATATTGGGAAATATTAAAAGCTTCAACTCAACTCAAGTCTTCAACTCAAACTGTCTGAAATCCACGAAATCAATTCGATAGAAATAGAGTGCCATCAACGCAGTTTGTGGAACAATTTGTGAAGCGAATTCGTCAATCGGTATCCTTAGGACGATACTACTACTGGAAGTGCTCGTCCGGTGCGTTCAGTGGAAAATAATGCCGCTGTAGCTGAACGTTTGTTCGAACAGCCGTCAATGTCAACTCGCCACCTTTTGCAGAACTGAAAATCTCTCGAATTTTTGTTTCCAGAATTTTGAGCGCTTTTACGGAAAAATCATATTTCTTGTTCAAGCTCATTTTCACCTAGGGGGTTACGTTAACAATCAAAATTTTCGCATTTGGGACTCGTAAATTCACACGTCGTCGAGGAGAAGAAAATGCATACACGAGTGACTGTTGGGGGTAGTTTTTGGCATGGCGGCATCATAGGCCTCTTTTCTTCCTCGTCCATTGGGCGCCTCGCAGCTGCGATTTGAACCCGGTAGACTATCATCTCTGGAGCGCCGTAAAACATAAGTGTTACGCAATCAATCCCTAGTCCTTTGAGGCCTTAAAACACGAAATAGAGGCCCTAACAATGGAAAATGTACTGCAAAATTGAGTATGTAGAATGAGGTACTGTAAACCAAGTCATGGAAGCTATACGACCGATGTTGTGTTCATTCATTAATATCAATAATGGCGTTACTAATAAAATCATAATTTTAGTAAAATTCTGTTAAATTAAATTAATTCCACAACTAAATTAAATTCCAAATTTTACGTGCCCTACATTCCAACGGTATTTTGACATGCCAATGTACTCGATAGTCGACCTCAAAATTCAAAGGGACGAATTTAAAAACCAACCCGTAAGAATCATAGTTGTTGACTATAAATTCTCTATATATGACACATTACTCTAGACACAAACTTTAAATGACAACCAATCCCGCCCATATTTGCAGCACATCTTAGAATATGTACACCTAACCAACATACCCAGTTTTGTTCAAATACCTTTAAAAGGAGCAGAAATAATGGATTTTTAATTTGTGAGTTGTATGGGAGGTCCACGCCCCTTTGTCCAATCCCGCCATGTTTTTATGATTCATTTTCGCCATTAGTTTGCCGCCATTAGTTTGCCTACGAAGTTACAGCTCGATTGGATCACGGGAAAAGGGTTAAAAATCAATCCAAAATTTCCGCGGCATGCATGGATACATACAGACAGGTGAAGTTAATATAAGGAATTTAAAAATAGGGCTTACTAAATACAAGTTGCTACTACAGAAATTAAGTTGAATTAACTAATTTGAGTATTTCAAAAACCTCATTCATTTGAAATGAAAGATACAACTCATAAAAAGTACAATATTAGAATTCGTGTTCAAATATTAGTCACTGTAATCATAACGTAGTTTCTGTCACAAAAACACTTGTTACAAAGTTATGCATTCGATTTTTCACAAGGGGCTTTGCTGTTAAAGAGAAACTACATATTTTTGAATGTTATGTTGTGTGTTTATCGAAACAAACAATTTGGATTGACTAAAATGTTGATATTAGGGCTTCGCAAAATTTTGACAAGTTGTCTAAATTTTGACGTTTGTCTTTTATGCAACCTTTGCTCGGAAGCATGGTACAATAATATCTACATGGCAATAACAGCAAGTATTGTTGTAGTTGTAGGCAGAAACAACAGGTATTTGGTTTTTGTTTCATTCACTTCAGTTTTCAAACTCTACACAAATACATACCAACAACATAAGAACCGAAAAGAGTACAAACAATACATGAGTTTGTCAACTGAAGCGAATAATGGCCTGAAAACATTAAAATCAGCTGTTCAAACGACTTTACCCATGCAATATTATTGTAGAATACATTATTTACAGGAGAGATGGCAAATAGCGTGGATGGCTGGAGGCGTGTAGCTTTAAAAATGTGTGTGAAGTCCGCAGTATTTCATCCATAGTTTCTGTTGTTCGTATTTATGTGGAACGTAAATATATTTTTTTTGAAAACATTCAAATCAACCAAATAGACCAGTATGAGGAGGAACTTGCGTTTCAAAATTGTTGGATATCCACATTGATGTCATTTCGGCATTGTATAGTGCAACGCTAAGGCTTCTTTTGTGGCCGCCTTTAAGCTGTGTCTCTCATTGGTTCCCAGCGAAGTTTTTAATTTATTATACTGACTTGAAGGTGTGAACTACATAAATACATAAACGAAGTCTGTAAAATTCAATATTTATTGTCAATATAGTCATACAAAATATAAAACAATATGAGCATACCATTTGATAAATTACATATGTACATCCTTTTTTTAAAAGTTATGTTCATTTCAAAAACGTGCAAGCACATGAATTTTCAACTGTCAAAATTTTGATTTTCCATTTCACATAGCAAAATCGAAATTGTATCTTCACCACACAAAAATAAATTCAACACAATTTACCACGACCGAAATATTTTCAATGATAACACAGCCTTACACGAGAACTTTACAGAAAAGCTATTATTTTAAACAGAAAGTGATAAAAAAGTTGTGAAAAAACAATAAAGTGTATAGATATCAGCATTTACATTTATGCCGTATAGATACAGAAATTGATATGCTTTGGACAAAACCAATGCTTGACATATATTTTTCTATACGAAATCAAAAGGTCATTAAAGTCCATGTATTCGACAAGATATATAATATATGTATATCTCACCACACTAGTTTCTGAATCGAATGTATTTTTTTATTTTACTTGTATTACCTTAAATTAAGGTGAAGTGAGACTTTTAAACACTTGCTGAATCTGACGCCACTATTGACGCCTTCAGAAACACATGCAAACAATTGTGGGCACTTGCCTGGAGGAACTGTTGATAAGATACTCTGGGTAACCTATCTCCATTTTTGATCGAAAATATGAACAATTTAGAAAAAGTGTGTATATCTGGAAACCGAAGCGTCCAATGGAGTTCTCACATTTTTTCCAATTCGCATGAAATAATTTTTTGTAACAAAATATTTTTTACCACCTTAGGAGGCTTTCAAATATGAATGTCTTCAATACGCCATCTCTTCTAGTTTTAGAAAATCGCTAAAACTAAAATTTATGGAATCAAAAATCGGTAAAACGCCCGCATACCAATATCTCGAAAACGGAGATATTTTCAAAAACCTAAAGCTATTTTCTATGAGTTTCTAAGGGTTTTTCATAAAGTGGTCCAAATTTTTTTTTAAAAATCTGCCAAAATATGAAAAATCGCTGAAATAAAAAATAGCTATAACTGAGAAACGGTGCGTCCAATCGCAAAAACAATAACTTTGTTACCTCTATAAGAGGCTTTAACCAACGATGTCTTTAATACGAAATCACTTATTTAAAAGAAGATCGCTAACACGTACATACACTCCGGTTCACTAATATAAAGGCACTCAACGTTCCATATTCAGCAGCCTGTATCTTTTGGAATTTGTACCCGATTGCAGAATTATAAAATGGAAATCGAAGCTAGACATCTTGAGATATAAAAAAAATCATGACAACAGTGGTTTCTTAATTAAAGAACTTTTATTGAGCAATTAATAGAAAAAAGTCAAAAAATGTGCTATTTTTTTGGTTCACTTGAATAAGGGCACTTTATTATTTTTAAAGTAAGCACTGATTTTTTGTAGGGATCGTTTGTTTATTACAATTTATTACATCTTAATCATCTTCCGAGTCAAAATGGCAAAACAAAAAATTTTAAATCTATCGGAAATAACTAAAATAGGTGTTTACCGTTCTGAAGGATATTCCAACCACGCAATAGCTAAAAAATTTGGACGGAGCCCAACAGTTGTCGACAATTATATCAACGACCCCGAGGGGTATGGAAAAAATTTTAAAGGAAGGGTTTCATTGTCTTTATCTACGTATGAGAAACGGAAAATCATCAGAATTCCCTCTAATTCTGCCATATCCTTGTCAAAAATAAGAGCTCAAGCTGGTGTGGAAGCGAGCAAGTCATCAGTACGCAGAGTAATTAAGAGCTGTGAGTATCTTAAATACCTGAAATTACAAAAAAGCCGCCACTTAATGCTCCTCGTAAGGAAAAGCGGCTTCAATACGCAAGAGACGACAGGGTATGGGATGTGCAGTCAAGAGGTCATGTAAATGACTGAAGAACCGTTGTATTTACGGATGAGAAGAAGTTTAATTTGTATGGACCTGATGGCTCCAACTATTATTTCCATGATCTGCGCAAAGGAAAGGATTTTTTGAACCGACATCACAGCCGAGAGGGCGGCGTTATGGTGTGGGTTGCTATTACGTACTATAGCACCATCGATCTCGAATTTCAAAGTGCAAAAATTACTGGTACAATTACCTGCCATCTGGCTGAGCAAATTGAGGTTATGTGAATTTTTTTTCTCTGTATCTCGGCGATTTGACTTTTTTCTACTTTTTTTTTATTGATTCTGAAAGGCCTCTTAAATACCTTTCCAACAAGCCCAAAAATCCGACCACTGGCTCAGAAGTTAGCAACTTTACCCTCCGACCACCAATCCGAAAATTTTGAACCCGCTGCCATTTCGCACCCTTGAATTTTCGGACATGGTCCTAGTGGGCTTTTCTTCATGAAATGTGCCAAGGAATACGCTGGAGAAATTTCATCCTGTATAAATATATCATTTGGACTCGCTTAAAAAATGAATGAAAAATGGGATAATGAGACATTCTGAGAGGGAAGAGAGCAACTCACCCATACAAACTAAAATTATTGTTGTATGCGGTTACCCACTCCTGGTATAATGCAACACTATGCTTATCTCCTGATAGTGATGCCAAGTTACAGTGATTCCAATTTAGCTCTTTTGGGGCTAGATTTAGCACTTTTTGACCTTGCACGAGTTCTGGGTTTTCATTTAGCCCTTTAGCCACGGATTTTGCTAAAAAATATTCTTTTTTTGTATTTTGGGCATTCCCGTTGTAATATGACAGTTTTGATGCTTCTATTTTTGTATTGGTTATCGCCCAAACACATCGCAAGGTATGGGAAGCAGAAACCACTTTTAATTCTGTAGATGCAAGAGAAAACAAAAATGTCAGACAATGCTGGTTCGGTCAAATCTGTTCTTTTCACTTGACCATCTGAAAAGATTTTCCAAAAGGGAAAGATACAATTTAATAAAAACATGTTGCCTGTGAGATATGAACGAATATGCACACATTCAAATGACCGGCGGGGCTTCGGTGGTTGGCGCGAGACTGACGCTTAAAATTTTCGAAAATTTGCGCATAAATTAAGCTGAATTTTGGCTAAACCTGCGAGTTATGAATCCCCACAAGAAAAAGTCTAACTGGCTAAAATGTCCCTAAAATCAGCTGTGTATCAAGTAGCGACAACCTGTTGGAACCAACCATCATCGTCTTCAAAGATGTCTTGATCGATGATGCCTGTGCATTGCCAATTTTTAATGACTGGTATCGTCCTAAATCCGGCAATGCTTGTTTATGTACCGGTTGATTAAAAATGGGTTGAAACATAAATAATAGTAACTGACAACTGATAAACAACGCCACGGACGTAACCACCATGGAATTCGGTTGGTACAACCAGAGACAACAGAGACAGAAAACAAAAATGTCAGGCAAAGCTGGCACTCGACAAATCTGCACTACAAACATCGTTTTGTTCGGGTGCACACCTGAAAGGATATTCCAACAGAGGCTGTTAAAATTTAATGAAACAATTTGCGTGTCGAGATATCACCGAAATTTTTTGTTTAATTTTAAAGGCCTATCAAGAACATTATGTGGGGAATATGCCGTCATTCAAACGACCGCCGCGGCTTTCTGAAAGATGGGCGGCCTATGTTTTACGAGGGCATGGGTATTTGTGGTATATTGGCATGGATCTGCCACTTAAGGAAACCCCACAAGGAAATGTCTAAGTGCTGTGTCTATTGCCAGTTCATGTCGCCTCTGCGGGAGATAATTTTTAAATCGGTAGTGCAGAATGCCCATTATGGCATCGGCTGCGTAGCACATAGCGACGTCCTGATGGAACCTCAGATCGGTAACGCTCTCCGTTGCCGGCCCACAATCCAGATCAAACAATTTCATTCTGTACAAGCATTGCCACTTGATATTGATTGGCATCGTCCTAAATCCGGCAATGCTTGTTGATGTAGCCATCAGCGTTGCCAGAAGAGGAAACCCATTTTGATAATAAAGTCGTATTATTCGCACGTGTTGCTCGACACCGGAACTTCCCATGGTGAACAGAAGATAAAACAACACAACCGACGTGAACTGTTAAAATCTGCCTGTCCCTATTGGAAATCACCTTATTTATAAAGCGCAATTTCGGACTTTTGGGGATTTTTTCTGACCGTTTCGCATGTCTCCTGATCATGCACGTAAAAACACACACACAAAAAATTGTTTCCCATTATATCATATGAGGGAATTGTGTAACCTGCGCGCTGTGCGCTTTTTTTGGTTTACGCTCAGTGAGTGGGACCTACAATTTTACACCGGTTACGAACAGCATTTTGAAAAGCTTCTTATGGGATCATGCACGTAAAGGTACATCAAATGTCATTCACGATGGGAAATGGCATAGGAAGGCCTGACTGACTGATGTTTCAAAGTGTCCACCCAGTCAAGGAGATTCTAACTAAATCTGAATGGGAACTGCTTGCGAAACATTCGTTATCCACTGTACTAACCCATGCAAAAAGTGGTAACAAGAGGGTTGCAATGTTATTGTTAATTGTTGGTATTATATCTCACTTGGCGTGTTTTTGTTTTTTGTTGCTTCTTTTCGCTTATTTATTTAAGACAAACATTCTGAGTATCTACAACGTACATACATACATAGTATGTATGCACATATGTAATACATTTTTAAATGCACATATGCATACGTACTTACACTCATGCATATGTGTATACATATATATATATGTATGTATTCATTAGGGGCAATTATAACGGTCCGCATAGTTGATTTGCATGCAAACTGCGCACCCAGTCCGTGCTTCAGAGGTGAACCGAGTGGCGGACCGAATGTCTAGGCCTTTGTGTCTGCTCCCCAATGGATGTGTGGCTGCTTTGCTGGTTGATTTTCTTTGCACCACGACTGGCTTGTTGTGCCGTTAATGGAATCGCCTTTTTCACTGATGGAACAATGTGAATGCAACAGAGGCACCACAACACCAACCGTGTGCGCTATCCAGTGCTCCGCAAATCCATACATACAGACATATGAATATGCCACTTGTGGCCCTTCCTACCATTCGCCAATTCACACATTATAGGTTCCGTTTGGTTGCATTCTACTCACCGCCAGAGAAGTACCCTTGGAAGGGGGTACTTGTACTGTGTAACCAGTGTGGAACAATGGCAGAAGCACAAAAACGAGTACAAATTTTAATTTTTATAGTTTGCCCAAGATTCGGGTGACTAAAGACGTTTTACTGCCATTTATATGCAAATTACGAAGATTTCGATCAGAATATAATATGTTAGTGTTTTTGTTGTTGTTTCTTCACGGACACGATTCACATACAAGCATGCATATGCAGTGAGGTGGTCCAAAAAGCTAAGAGGTATAATTGTTCAATTTGAACAGTGGGAAAAGGTACCAATATGGCGCGTTAAAAAGTAAAAGCTCGTCTCACGAAAATTTCCAATCTTAAGAAATGTTCAGGTATACCGTGATTCGAAGTTTTCAAATCCAAACTGTTCGAGCCCTTATCGCCAAATTATCGTAAGCGACATGTTTTTATTTTTTTTATTGTTGCAATTAAACCATTTTGGATCGATTCATAATTAGAAGTGGGCAAAATGTTGAGATTGGTAATCACTTTTCTAAGAATGGGGTGTAGGATTCTATTGTACGTCGATGTTTACCTTCTGTTCGTAACGAAATGCAGTAAGATAGAGCCTGTTCGGAAATGCATCACTGCTCCTCATCTGATGCAACATCTGGAAACTTTGCAGATGTTTTGTGTTGGTAATTGCAAGTAAAATGCACAACAAACAAGCATCCCCATCAACTGATGGTGCATCTGATGTCTGATGCAGCTGATGACATACACCAAACTGTTCCATAAGCCTGTATTTATCACGAAAATCATTTATGAAAAGCCGGTATCGGTTAATATTTCTGACCTCTATTTCCGACACTACCAAGTTTGCTATATCAATATTAATATTCTTTATTTAGTACATTCCATTATATTCATAAATTCTCTTAAACAATTATTTGAAAATATTTACAGCTTGGTTATTAAATTAACCGTCTGCTATATTATTTGCATGAGAGCTACTTAACACGTGGGCAGATGTAGAACCTTTTCAATTTCGACCCATTTTTATCGTTGTAATTCTATCAAATTTAAACAAGGAGGCTTTTGATATCGTAATGGGAGTGCCCAATTTTTTTACCCATAAGAATGCGTGCGTGATCGTGAGTTAAAATTCTCTCACCCGCATAACTCTAATTTTAAATATGCAGAATCCATAGTACGAAGCTGGAATTTTAGTTGTAGGTACGGAAGCTATGTGAAATCATGGACTGATTTCACCCATTCTCAATACCGTTCATAACGGGCCAAAGCAAAACGTATATGCCAAATTTCTTTGAAATCCATTGATATTGGACACATTGATCAACAATAAATATGCACAGACGGACACCACAGAATCGGCGCAATAAGCGATTCTATATCTATAAGTAGAAATTCTTAAATCTACACCTGATATTTCTGGTAGCTAACAGTCAGCAGCCTATTAATAATAACATTACCCTTAAGTCAGTATATTCGCCCAAGTTTTCCTTGTAATTATGTGCACGAAACAGTTTTGCATCGTACGCGCCATAACCAACGTAAATAAATAATCGGTTATTAATACTCATTAGCTAACTAAGAGAAACATTGTTAGTTCTTGCATCAAAACATAGTAAACTTTATACAAGCATTTTAAAATATCGTAAGAAATTAAAAAAAAATTTCCTCTTCTGAAATTTTTCTTTTGTCGCTTTCGATAGTTTGGCGCTAAGGGCTCGACATAATCTGCGTTCCTCTGTATGGAAGTGAAATATTGGAATTAGAGGTGGGCATGGGCCGAGCTTTTTGCTGTGCCACGATGTGCCAAGCCATTTGTGATACCTGCAGTTTCCTCCATAGCAACTATTGACTAGTCGTCCAGCCAATTTGCCCTTTCAATAAATTTGTCTATAAGACCTACAGGAATATCCTGTAGAGCTATGGTGCTAACTAGATATGTTCCGAATATCATACTTCTCAGTCCTACCAGAGCAGGGTAATCCAAGAGAAGGTGTTTCGTCGTTTTCTCGTCCTCTTCCATGCAGCATCTACAGAGAGTGGAGTTTCTATGTCCCAAACTTAGGGCGTGTTTTCCTACAAGGCAATGTCCCGTAAGTGTTCCTATCATTGTGGATAACCTGCCTCTCGGCAAGTTAAGTAGTTGCCTAGTCCTCTTCCTGTCAACTTGTGGCCAGAGGGCCCTGCCTTGTTTGCAAGTTGAAGTAAGCCTCCACTTGTCCTTGAACATATTATCTGCCCACTGCCTGATCTGCAAACGGCAGGTAGAGATTGGCATACTAACACCTTCTTTTGCCGGAAGAACCTGTGCCGTAGTGCCCTGTCTAGCTAACGCATCCGCTACGCAATTGCCTGGAATGTCGCTGTGTCCCGGTACCCAGATGAGCCTGATGTCAAAATACTCTGCCATCACCCTAAGTAATGAGTGGCATTCTTTCACCGTCAGGGACGTAGCAAACATGGCTTCCAGGAATGACTCCCAGCGTAAGGCAGCCCCTGAAGATTGCCTCGAACCAACTACAAGATAGCTGTAATTGCGCGGGAATTATCCCGTCAGGTCCGGCTGATTTATAGGGCTTAAAGCATCTAATTGGCCCATATCAGATTTTTTCTGCTCACTATTGAGCGAACTTTTTCTATGCTAGGTGAGTTTCCGCCTAGCTCTTCTGGCTAATGACCAGCATTCCGGTCATCGTTGGGAAAGTGGATATCCAGGAGAATCCCAAGAGAATCTTCAGACGAATACGTCCACGTTCCATCGTCTTTCATTAAGAACCCCGCACACGGTGGGTTTTTAGCGAGCACGCGTCTTAAGCGTGCAGTAAAAGAAGACATACAAAGAGAAGTTCTACAAACGCCCCTTTTACCTAATATTTTCAGGTATACACTCCTTTTATATTTTCGTGTTAGACGGAGCTTTTTCGTGCTTGCGCGTGCGTGGTTGCAATTACTAAGTTCGTGCTCGTGCGGGTCGTGCATTTTCCACAATTTAGTGGTGCATGTTTTTTAGTACGAGTATCATGTCGGGTCGTGCTAGGTAATTAGGCACACCTCCATCTCTAATTCGAATCTGCGAAATCGCGGTATACCTGAACATGGGTTAATGGGATATTTACGCAGGCCGGGATGAAGCTATTTCTGCTCAATATTATCGAATATAAGTATAAAGGACTTGAATCACAGAAAACCTGTACACAGAGAACAGATTCGTTGTCACAACTGAATTTAGAACCAACAAAAATTTGGCGGCACGTGTACTATCACATTTTTCAGTTTTGATTACCAATAATTGTTTCCTATGACTGAATGTTGTGCATATCAATCAATTTTTAAATCTGTTTTTGTTGGGAGAATTGAAATATTTGGTTGATTCCACCCAAACCTAGAAATGAATGTAATCTGTCAACTTATTCAGTTGTACCAAATAATAATAGCGGATGTTCAACCAATTGCTTGCATTTAATGGATGTTACAATCATTTGTTTATATCTCGTCCATTCCCCAACGATTATGGAGTCGGCATTACTAGTGTGATTCAGGGTCGTCAGTTTTTTTTTAGGTGAAATCCCCAAATTGTTATTTTTAATCCCCGAAAATTCCCAAAATAAAGCTAAAATCCCCGGAAAAATCCCCATAGTTTTAACGGAAGTTCGAGAAAGTTTTAAAATTAAAATTTATTTACAATTCAGTTTAACAAAACGAAAAATTAAATATTGCAAAATTTAAACATAAATAAATTATTCTATTATTATTAAATTATTAATATGGATTATATTATTACTAAATTATTATTTTAATAACAAATTAGTTATAACAACACGATTATGACAATAAGATCAGGTTTTAATTTATCTACACATTGGTTAAAAGTCATTAAGGCTTAGTATATCAAATACTTCAGTCTCATAATCTTCAGATTCATCTACTTCATTATTTGTGTTGTACATGGTTCTAGTATTTCTCGTTATTTCTCCTCCACTACTTCTAGTTTTTTCAGTAACGCCAAAATAAATGTTTGTTACATATTTTATTGTTGTCATCACGTACAGCCTTGCCAGTAATACATTTTGATATTTTCAGGAAATGCCCAGTGTATGCAGTTATTTTTGCTGACAACATTTAGCAAAAATGATTTGCAAGTGTTTACTAGCCACGCATTAAAAACGGTATACACTTGTCACACTAACTTTCTTCTGTTTGTTTTTGCAATCTCACATACGCAAAACCAAATACTAATTGTGTGCGTATGCTTGCTTTGATTTAGGTAGTGCCAGATCAAAACTTTCAAACAATGATACAAAAGAAGCGCTTTTAATACATCTTAAATTTTCATCCCCAAAAAATCCCAGATCCCCACACCAAAAAACCAATCTCCTATTTTGAAAAAAAATCCCCAATTTGGGGATAAATCCCCTAAACTGGCAACACTGGTGTGATAGGATATATTAACTGGACACGTTCGTCTTGTTCAGTACAATGTACAGTTCGGTCGAATTAGTTCACTAGACTCGATCAATTATCGCCATATTGAACATATAGGGTACGTTTGTGAGGTTCATGTCTGGGCATCCTCACAAACGTTTCTTCTGTTAATTTTATATAAACCAGAGTTAAAAAAAGTTTTTATTTTACGTACACAGAAAAAAATTATTTTCCGATTAAATTTGAAAATTCTAATGAAATATTTATTGTAAAATTTTAACGTTATTTATCAAAAATTTGAACGTTATTTATCAAAAATATTTTCCTTTTTATTCGATGAAAATATTCACACCTTAACAAATGTTTTGTAATTATTCCGAGTTATTGTTAGAAAGTTTGTTTGATTTGGAAAAAAAATTAAACAATCGCGGTAGGATTTGAACTTCCATTCGCTCAACGATCGCTTCAATATTTTTGAAGCATCACCTTCAGCAGCGACCTATCAATTACGCCACCGTCTGTCTGCCTACACAAACTAATCACTAACAGAAGTTATTTGATTGGTCGTATCGAAATGATTGAAAATACAAATTATTATTTTTTCAATTTAACAAAAACGTTTATTACGAATATAAGTGGTATGATTTGCGGAATTTATTTGTTAACCAGGTTAATTGAATGCGAATTATGGTATTCTTCAAACAAACAACAAACATCATTAAATAGTTGTTTTTTATTGGTAGTACCATTAGTCGATCTTCGTTTTAATATTTGATTAATTGTTTAGTCTATCACTGAAAAATTTTATTGAGTTCTAAAATTTTTCATGTACGATTTTTTTCGGTAAAACTTTACGGACGTCTTTTTTCTGTGTACGGTGCGTTCGAAGTACACATACGCTATCTCTCTTTTTTAAGGTATATGAATACCTACCCAATCTGAATAAGTAAGCAAATATTTTCAGTTGTCATACACAACCACTACCTCTTAATGGTTGTATATTCTTCAAGCATATATAACCTGACAAACTGGTTGTGGCCAACAACGGGACACAACGGGTAAAAGTCAGAATTTTTTGGTTATAAATAAAATATAATATAATAAATTGATTTAATTCTATATAATCATTTTGCTGTCTTAGATTCAAGTCGTGATAATACACCAAAACTGGAGACAATCCTACGCAATCCTACTGTTGGTTAGGTTGGATTGTTGGTGGGTGAGGATCATTTGTTCTAATTTCATGTTTATATATTGATTATATAATGACCTTAACATTAATAAATACGGACTGTTCAAATGATACAAAACTATTCCACCAAACAAAGCAATATTGCCGCGATATGGCCTGGCGGATATTTCCCTCGACGAGCGAAACTGCTTCCCGAAAGCAATACTTCTAGAAGATAATATTGCAATATTCCCGGAAATTCACTATGAAGGCAATTTATACATATGTATCTCTCGAACATCATATGAAGATATCGCTGGATAAACTCCCAGAAGATAAAAAGAAGACAATATCTTTTAAATTTGTTATAATTTTTGAATGTTATAATTAATAATAGTGCCAAGAAAATTACCATGTATTTTAAAAAAATATGAAAAAAATTAGCTCTATTTGTAGCTTTCTGTTTTTTTTTTTGATTTTTTGCCCTGGTGTAAATTTCAAAAAGCTTCGCTATTGCTGGTCCAGAAATTTTGTTCTTCTATGGTGGGCCCAGTGCTGCCAGAATAAATTTAATAATCGTCAAATTTTGAAAAGAAAATCGTCTAAATCCTCAAAATTTAAAAAATATATCGTCATAAAAGCATCAAATCGTCATATAGTAAAAATCAAAAAAACGCACATTTATTTAAAAGAAAACAACGACTTTTTATTGCAACAAAAAGTACTTCAATAGTACTGTTTGAGCGGATTGTAAACCACTGTGTGAAATGCGCTAAAATTGTAGTTCAAAAATAATTGTTTTCATCACTGAATATTTAGAATTTTGTTCCCGTTTTTACATATTCCCTAAAGTGGATTCTCTCTGAGATATTGAAATATTGTCACAATGAAATGAAACACTAGGCCAAGATCAGTGTGTACAAAATAAAATGAAATATTGTGCTTTGAATTGTTGTGGATCTTGCGTTTTATTCTGTTAACTTCGTGGAAACTCCTACGAAACATTTTGTCGCCCGAGCAGGGACTTAATGGTCTAAAAATCAAGATATATTTTGTTGAAAAAAGAATAAATCGCTCTTGATCAAAAATTTTTTAATCGGAGCTTGTTTTTGCTGCTGTGACGGTTGTTAAACCCCATATGTATCAAGCGGAATCTAAGATTTGTTGGAGACGTTAAGGCAAATATATTTAAGACGGAACAAATCTGGATGATCAAACCCCTTATTTAAGGAAAATTGGAAATTTTACTGGAATGCCGAAAATAAACATTACATCATTAAAGGAGAAGTGACGAAGGAGAAGTGTTATTTGTTATACAGATCATATTGTTGGGATTCTGGAAGTTTCGTTAAGTTATCCCTTGCACGTAAGTATTTCGTTGTTGTTTATTTTGATTTACTGTAAAGAGAGTAATCTGTACAGAATTATCGACAGTGTTGGTAAAAATATTTGAAACAGTACAAGTCGTGCTAAGTTAAAAACCCAAATTTGTATTCTTGAAATGTTTGATATTGAAAGAGACAATGATGAAGGTGTCGAAAAATGTAATTTGGGGGCAACCTTAAAACGACAGAGAAAATCTGTGAAGGGTAATATAACCCGAATAGAGAATTTGTTGGAATCCTCAACAACTAAATGGAGTCCTATGGAATTCGAATGCCGACTAGAAATTTTAACGTCTTATATAGAAAGAATAATGTCAATTCAAACACAAATAGAGGAAATTAATCATGATCATAGACGAGCTGAGATAGAAGAGTTGTGCATAGGTGCAAAATATAAATTACTTTCATTGATCGGTAGACATAGACAAAGAGAATGTACCTTAATAGATTCTACAATGGGGGTTACTCTTCCCCCTCCTACACAATTGCCTAATCTCAAGTTACCATCGTTTGGAGGAAAATATTGTGATTATAACAATTTTATTTCATCGTTCAACAATCTGGTGTTGAACTGGCGTTCAACAATCTGGCGAATAACTGACGAAGCGTTAGCGACTGTTAAGTCATTTCAAATTACAGAGGAGAATTATTCGAAAGCTTTAGCCCGATTAGCAAACAGGCCCGATTTCTTTGACCATATTGAAAATTTATTTGATATTCCGAAACAACCATTAATTATACATTTAGTTTTATCAAAGATGGATTCTGAAACAAAGGCAAAGTGGAACGATCAACTAGATTATTCTCTGTTGCCTACTTGGGATGACTGTGCGAAGGTTCTCATTAGGAGAAGTCAGTCGTTGGATGTGAACGACAGTAGGACCCATAAGAACGATAAGTTTTCTAGGTATAAAGATGAAACTAAATTTGGTAAATCCGTATTTAATTGCTCTCAGCCGACTAATGGGAAGGCTTGTTTATATTGTAAGGCCCCAGCTCACAGTATCCAGGATTGTGGTAACTTTGCTTCGGTGTCAGTAGCTGATAGATTCGATTTTGCTAAGAAAAATGCCTGTTGTTGGAATTGCCTAAGAGTTGGTCATGTAGTAGCGAAATGCAGATTTCCTCGATGCAAGGTATGCAAAAAACCACATCATCAGTTATTGCATAGATATGAAGTTCCGAACCAAATCGGTGGTATAGAAAATGACATATCAAATTTACCTACTTCAGCTGGGGCAGCTTCAAATCAATACACTGCTCTGCACATTGAATATAGTTCAACAGTTATATTAGCTACCGCTGTGTTTCAAGTCGAAAATAGATTTGGAAATCTACCGCTGTGTTTCAAGTCGAAGATAGATTTTGAAATGTTCAGGCTCTCAGCAAAATTTAAATTGAGAATGGAACCAAAGAACACGAATCTATGTGGAGTCGCTTCAGTTAGTTTGAGTTCAAATCATAAAGTAATAGCAACAGTAAAATCCCCAACAAACTGTTACCAATTTCAAGACGAATTTTCTGTTTTGGATTCGATATCTTCTTATCAGCCGGAGGCTAATTTAATGGGTCTAAATGAGAAAATATCTAAAAGTATAATAAATAATAATGCTTATCGGTACCGATATATTCTTTGAGATTTTGTGTGTGGGCAAATTAAACATGGAAATTCAGTACCAAAATTGAAAAAAATATAGCTGGGAAGTCACCAACTGATATGAGTAGTCAAGTTCATAATTGTAATCTGATTGAAACAGGAGGTAACGTAGAGTCTCTGGATACATTTGTGCATAAATTTTGGGACATTGAAGAGCTGCCTAATCGTTTAAATAACTATAGTGAAGAACATGCAAAATGTGAACTTCATTTGAAAGAGACTACAAAAAATCTTTCATCGGGAAGATTCGAAGTTAAACTTCCTTTCAAGGAAAGCCCATCAGCACTTGGCTCTTCCTTTGAAATTGCTAACGAAGGTATTTAACTTTGGAGCATCGATTATCTCGAACACCAGATGTCAAAAACATGTATAACAATTTTATGGCGGAATATGTTTCACTCGGTCATATGTCGGAAATTAAAGGCAATCTTTCGAATCACCACTACTTTATTCCTCATCAATGTGTCCTAAGACCCCAATGCTTAGAGTCGTTTTCGACGCTTCATGCCGCACATCATCTCAAAAATCGCTGAATGAAATATTACTTACTACTACTTAGGTTTCGATGTTACCGGTTTGCAATGACATCAGACGGAACAAAATGTTTAGGCAAGTGGTGTTTAGGCAAGTGGTGGCTAATTTTATGGCGAGAAGAAGCAAATTGAGGTTATGTGATTTTTTTTTCCATTTTTTCCGAAAGCTCTGTATCTCGGCGATTTGACTTTTTCTACCTTTTTTATTGATTCTGAAAGGCCTCTTAAAGACCTTTCCAACAAGCCCAACAAAAAAGCCCAACTTTACCCTACTACCCTCCGACCACCAATCCGAAAATTTTGAACCCGCTGCCATTTCGCACCCTTGCATTTTCGGGCATGGTCCTAGTGGATTTTTCTTCATGAAATGAGCCAAGGAATACGCTGGAGATTTTTGTCCGAAACTTCCTGAATCACCCTGTATTTATTTTTAGCTATACGCTGTTTAAAGGAGTTGGGCGACATTAATAAGGAAAGATACCCAATGGTTCCAATGTGGTTAATAATCATTTTTACGTGGATGATATGATAACAGGTGCCGATACCATAGAGGAGCTTGAATTAATTAGAAGTGAGGTGGTCGCTATAATGAAAAGTGGATGTTTTGAGTTGGCAAAATGACCTTAAACAATGATCAGATTTGTGAAAAAAAGCTGTTGATAAAAGAATCGCAATCTACAAGAACGCTAGGAATGACGTGGATTACAAACGAAGATTCTTTTCAATTTAAAATTGATTTTAATGGCGACGACTTTAAGGCAACCAAACGAAATATTTTGGCATTGTCAGCTAGGCTTTATGACCCGTTGGGTCTCCCAAGCCCATATATTGTTAAAGCTAAAGTTATATTGCAAGATTTATGGGAGCATTGTCAGCTAGGCTTTATGACCCGTTGGGTCTCCCAAGCCCATATATTGTTAAAGCTAAAGTTATATTGCAAGATTTATGGGAGCAAAAACTTAACTGGGACGAGTCTGTTCCAATGATCATACAAACATTGTGGGAAAACTTTAAGCAAGATTTGACTAATATTACTAAAATATCTATTGGTCGATATGTGGGTACTTTGCAAGAGGAAAAGGTAGAAACTCATGGCTTCGCAGACGCTTCTGAAACCGAATACGGTTGTTGTTTGTATGTACGTTCTACTTACGAAGACTCAAATATTATTGTTAGGTTGTTGGCCGCCAAATCGAGAGTAGCACCATTAAAGAAGAGAAATATACCTCGCTTAGAGCTTTGTGCAGCTCATTTGCTTACGAAGTTGTGGAAATCAGTTGAACCAATAATGATGCCATATATAAACCGAGTTTGCTTCTGGTCTGATTCGGAAATTGTTTTGTATTGGCTTAAGAAATACCCTTCCACTCTGAGCACTTTTGTTGGAAACCGAGTAGCCGACATTCAGGAATGGTCTACTAACGCCACTTGGAGGCATTTTCCAACGCAATCAAATCCCGCAGATCTTGTTTCGCGAGGTTGTTCGGTGGATGATGTGAGTATCACTATATGGTTTTATGGGCCAGATTTTTTACATCAGGAAAATAAGTGACATTCAAATATCCCATTCAAAATGGACCCAACAGATGAGTAAAAAGGCTCAGAGACAAGAAAAACAAAATTAACATTTATCGCCACAAATGTTTAGGGGAATATAATACTCAATTTAATTAATAAGTCCTCCTCCTATATGAAAATTCTTCGAATTTTGGCATACATTTATAGATTTCTGCGGCGGAAAACTAATTCCGAGATCTCCTGCATCACAGCCGATGAGCTAAATTTATTATTCCTTAAAATTGTGGAAACTATACAAAACTACTGTTTCATTGATGAAATAAAAAATTTGAAAAATAATGTTGTCATCAAGTCAAGCATTCAAAAATTGAACGCATTTCTTCAACAAGAGAAATGTTTAAATGTGACTATGGATCTAATTAGAGTCGGCGAACGACTTTTAAATGCTCCCATTGAATATGATACAAAGAACCCATTTCTACTACCTAAGGGCTCTAGATTTGTTGAGCTATATGCTGAATACCTGCAAATTAAAACTGTCATGCTGGACCAAAGGTCCTTTTGAGTTTATTGAGCCAGTTTCCGAATTATCTACTAATGCTTTTATTTCTGTTTTAAAAAGGTTCACAGGGAGGAGAGGACTGCCAGCAAGGATATATTGCGACAACGCGACAAATTTTGTAGGCGCAAATTCCAGGCTGAAGGAGTTAAGAGATGAGATGTTCAGCGACAAAAATCAGAAAGAAATCCAAGGTTACGTAGCAGAAAACAGAATCAAATTCGTATTCATTCCATCCCGTTCTCCCCACTTCGGAGGATTATGGGAGACAGCCGTAAAGTCGACCAACAGCTATATCGAACAGTCGCAAACGCCAACTTAACGTTCGAGCAGTTGACAACAATACTCGTAGAAATCGAAGGAATACTAAATTCCAGGCCAATCGCCCCCATGACAGAAGATCCAAATGATGGAGACGTGCTGACACCAGGCCATTTGTTAATGGGAACATCGATAAAAGAAATCCCAGAAATCAGGTCGAAGTCCTCTCTGTTGACAGGGTTGTCGCATCCCCCTATTGCCTAAAATTAAAGTTTTGAAGCCACTTATAATAAATACGGCCGATACCACAGCAAGACAATGGCGACAAATAAGCGATTTAAAGGCCCAGTTCTAGAAAAATTTTCAGAGAGACTACGTATTGGGGCTTCAAAATCACACAAAATGGTCGAAACCGTCGCCCAATTTGAAAATCGGATCTATGGTCCTTGTTCACGAGGACTATGTTCCCCCTCATATGTGGTTGTATGGAAGAGTTGTTTCTGTTGTTGCAGGAGAATATGGTATGGTACGGGTAGCACATATCAGAACCCGAAATGTTGTTGGCCGTCGTGCCATTCATAAGCTTGCACTATTACCTGCTTAGTTTTGAAGTATACCATCCCTTCAAAGGGGCCGGAATGTTTGAGCGCATTGTAAACCACTGTGTGAAATGCGCTAAAATTGTAGTTCAAAAATAATTGTTTGCATCACTGAATATTTAGAATTTTGTTCCCGTTTTTACATATTCCCTAAAGTGGATTCTCTCTGAGATATTGAAATATTGACACAATGAAATGAAACACTAGGCTAAGATCAGTGTGTACAAAATAAAATGAATTATTGTGCTGTCTGGAGCAGCTTTGAATTGTTATAGATCTTGCGTTTTATTCTTTTAACTTCGTGGAAACTTCTACGAAACAAGTACTACAGTACATTACATTCACATATATGTATATACATATGTACATAGTTATAACAAAACGTAAAATTAGCCATACAAATTGTTAGAGTTGTGTTTTGTTAAATTATAAAAAACAATTTTGTTGCTTTTATTTCTGTCTTATATATTATATTATATCTGTACTTTTATTCAAAATTACAGAAGGGTTAATTAGTCGCAAACTCTTTATAATAGTGTTGTCAAACTCAAATTTTTGTTTTATTCGATTACACAACTCTATATAAAATGATATCGACACGTTCCCGGCAGAATGTATTAAGCGACATATTTGGCGACAACGACTTTTTTCCATATTCTCAAAATATATGCCAAGCTCCACATTTCGATACACAGAGTATGTCCCTTGCATAACCACATCATGATTTATTAAGCAAATGAAATGGTAATAACCTAAAAAATAATACAAATCAGCTACTTGACTGAAAGTTTTTTTCGTTTCCTGAACAATTTCCATTTTGTCGCTTAATACATTCTGCCGGGAACGTGTCGATATGCAATTGTCAAAAAGTTATTGTAAACTTATAAATCAATTCTTAATTGGGACAACTTTTCTCTGACGTAAATCAACAAATAAACTTCATCTCTGGTCAAAAAATATTCTTTGTGTTGAAAATCAATTTCATGAAGATCACGATTTTTAACGTAATCTAGATTAAAAAAATGTATCAAAAATTTTTGACATTTTGTACTTGCCAGAATCAGGGGGTATCTATGACACAGCTGATTGACTTTGTAGTAGGAAATTGATAGAAAATAGAGTGGATAAGCGAAAGAGTGATAAGCAACCAGAAGCAAACTATGAAAGAAACTGAGTTTAAATAGTGTCTGATTAATTCCAATGACAGCTAAGTTATGTTTTATGCTGGTTGCATCGAACGAAAATTCTTTTATATCCAAACACAGAGCAAAATACCACAGCAACTCGAACTCGATGAAATGTCGTACTACCTTGACGTCATCGAGAGAACGTAAAGAGAGGGATAGAGACTCTTGTCTATTTCTCTTTGCCAGAAGTCAATTTGTAATGGAAAAACTAGAGTTGCGAGAAAATCGTCAGCTTGTAAGGAATTCTGAACGGAAAATTGTCACTTTGGTAAATTTTCACGAAAATTTCATCAAAATGACGAAAAATCGTCACGTATGGCACCACTGGGTGGGCCCAACACTGGCTTCTCGACTGCGGCATAGATGGTTTCAACTCTAGTGTAGCACCAACAATGTTTTCCGCTTTTTTAAACGTTCTTGTTCTTAATATAGTTTTTCGTAGAACTGACCTGTGGCAAAGCTTGCGACTTTCCTTTTCTGGTCTTTTTGGAAACATGAAATAGTGAGATGTAGCATAATGAACAAATATTCCACTGAATAAGTTTGCTTACCTTATATTATAGGTCCGCGTATTTCAGGTCTGTATGCCAATCAGAAGGTATCACAATTTTATATTTTTCCTCCCATCGTAGTCCCCATTCAGTCAAAATAATGTTAGTCTTTCAAATATATTTCTCAAGAATGATAAAAGTATGATACACAAAAATACTACTTGGTTTATATTTGTTTATGACGATGAAAATGTGATATCATCAGAATATCGCTTTGGAGATATATTTATATTCCCATTGTTTGTACGAATGTTAATTATACTTAACCGAACAGTAAAGCAAACACGTAAGTATTCTTATAGCATTATAAGACCTATATCCATGGACACAAAATTTCCACAAAACTACTCTTAAGACGTTTACAAATTTTAACTATATTTAAGTTAAAATGAACTAAAACTGAGGAATATTAAACTTCGTATTACATCAAAGATTTGTTAACTCACTTTAAGTTCATGAATTTCCTTGGAATTAGTTCATAATCTGATAATTTAAATTTATTAGATTTTAGTTCAGTACAATTCAACAATGAACAAGACTTGAGTAAATTGTTGTAGCAAATATTACAGGACACCATCATTTATTTTTAGTTCAGATGTACATAGTATTGAACTAAACAAATAAACCTCGTATAGAGCCAAAGATATTATTTACTCAGATACAGTTCATTATTTCCTTGTAATAAGTTTTCGAATAAACTTACCATAAGTTGCAAATATTCAAATGCAGTACAAACGTCTGCAACATTTTCGCAATGTAAATTAACGTATACCAATGTTTTTAAAAATAAACTAAAAGTAAGTTAATTTGAAGTTAAATTGAGTAAGAAATTGTACTTAATGTAAGTATATGTTGAACTAAAAATGGGTAGAAATTGTCATATTCAAGTTAAAAATTCCTCAACTTTAACTTATTTGTAGTTCAACTCTTCTTCAAACCTGGTGTACACGTACCACCATGAAATATAATTGAAATTAAATACAGAAATTAAATACAATTTAACTAGCATGTAGTATAGGTGAACCTACATTGAGTATAATTTGGACTTATTTGTAGTTACATTGGGTCCATATAAATTACAATCAAGTTCAGATTGAATAGATATTAATTTAAATCTTGGTTTCATTAACTGAAAATCAGTTTGGCCTTTACTCAAAATAAGTACAGGGTGTTTGGTGGCAAATTTATATTTTTAAATACGATTATTTGAAAAAGTAATAAATGGTGCGGAGGGGGGGTGGCGCCGTTTAATTCAATTCAATTCAATTCAATTCAATTCAATTCAATTCAATTCCATTCAATTCAATTCAATTCAATTCAATTCAATTCAATTCAATTCAATTCAATTCAATTCAATTCAATTCAATTCAATCAATTCAATTCAATTCAATTCAATTCAAATCAATTCAATTCAATTCAATTCAAT
>OZ008369.1:210656756-210659256 GCA_963931995.1 Phaonia tiefii
ATTAAATTAAATTAAATTAAATTAAATTAAATTAAATTAAATTAAATTAAATTAAATTAAATTAAATTAAATTAAATTAAATTAAATTAAATTAAATTAAATTAAATTAAATTAAATTAAATTAAATTAAATTAAATTCAATTAAATTAAATTAAATTAAATTAAATTAAATTAAATTAAATTAAATTAAATTAAATTAAATTAAATTAAATTAAATTAAATTAAATTAAATTAAATTAAATTAAATTAAATTAAATTAAATTAAATTAAATTAAATTAAATTAAATTAAATTAAATTAAATTAAATTAAATTAAATTAAATTAAATTAAATTAAATTAAATTAAATTAAATTAAATTAAATTAAATTAAATTAAATTAAATTAAATTAAATTAAATTAAATTAAATTAAATTAAATTAAATTAAATTAAATTAAATTAAATTAAATTAAATTAAATTAAATTAAATTAAATTAAATTAAATTAAATTAAATTGAATTGAATTGAATTGAATTGAATTGAATTGAATTGAATTGAATTGAATTGAATTGAATTGAATTGAATTGAATTGAATTGAATTGAATTGAATTGAATTGAATTTAATTGAATTGAATTGAATTGAATTGAATTGAATTGAATTGAATTGAATTGAATTGAATTGAATTGAATTGAATTGAATTGAATTGAATTGAATTGAATTGAATTGAATTGAATTGAATTGAATTGAATTGAATTGAATTAAATTGAATTGAATTTAATTGAATTGAATTGAATTGAATTGAATTGAATTGAATTGAATTGAATTGAATTGAATTGAATTGAATTGAATTGAATTGAATTGAATTGAATTGAATTGAATTGAATTGAATTTAATTAAATTAAACGGCGCCACCCACCCTCCGCACCATTTATTACTTTTTCAAATAATCGTATTTAAAAATATAAATTTGCCACCAAACACCCTGTACATACTTATTTTGAGTAAAGGCCGAACTGATTTTCGGTTAATGAAACCAACATTTAAATTAATATCTATTCAATTTGAACTTGATTGTAGTTTATATGGACCCAATGTAACTACAAATAAGTCCAAATTATACTCAATGTAGGTTCACCTATACTACATGTTAGTTAAATTGTATTTAATTTCTGTATTTAATTTTAATTATATTTCATGGTGGTACGTGTACACTAGGTTTGAAGAAGAGTTGAACTACAAATAAGTTAAAGTTGAGGAATTTTTAACTTGAATATGACAATTTCTACCCATTTTTAGTTCAACATATACTTACATTAAGTACAATTTCTTACTCAATTTAACTTCAAATTAACTTACTTTTAGTTTATTTTTAAAAACATTGGTATACGTTAATTTACATTGCGAAAATGTTGCAGACGTTTGTACTGCATTTGAATATTTGCAACTTATGGTAAGTTTATTCGAAAACTTATTACAAGGAAATAATGAACTGTATCTGAATAAATAATATCTTTGGCTCTATACGAGGTTTATTTGTTTAGTTCAATACTATGTACATCTGAACTAAAAATAAGTGATGGTGTCCTATAATATTTGCTACAACAATTTACTCAAGTCTTGTTCATTGTTGAATTGTACTGAACTAAAATCTAATAAATTTAAATTATCAGATTATGAACTAATTCCAAGGAAATTCATGAACTTAAAGTGAGTTAACAAATCTTTGTTGTAATACGAAGTTTAATATTCCTCAGTTTTAGTTCATTTTAACTTAAATATAGTTAAAATTTGTAAACGTCTTAAGAGTAGTTTTGTGGAAATTTTGTGTCCATGGATATAGGTCTTATAATGCTATAAGAATACTTACGTGTTTGCTTTACTGTTCGGTTAAGTATAATTAACATTCGTACAAACAATGGGAATATAAATATATATCCAAAGCGATATTCTGATGATATCACATTTTCATCGTCATAAACAAATATAAACCAAGTAGTATTTTTGTGTATCATACTTTTATCATTCTTGAGAAATATATTTGAAAGACTAACATTATTTTGACTGAATGGGGACTACGATGGGAGGAAAAATATAAAATTGTGATACCTTCTGATTGGCATACAGACCTGAAATACGCGGACCTATAATATAAGGTAAGCAAACTTATTCAGTGGAATATTTGTTCATTATGCTACATCTCACTATTTCATGTTTCCAAAAAGACCAGAAAAGGAAAGTCGCAAGCTTTGCCACAGGTCAGTTCTACGAAAAACTATATTAAGAACAAGAACGTTTAAAAAAGCGGAAAACATTGTTGGTGCTACACTAGAGTTGAAACCATCTATGCCGCAGCCGAGAAGCCAGTGTTGGGCCCACCCAGTGGTGCCATACGTGACGATTTTTCGTCATTTTGATGAAATTTTCGTGAAAATTTACCAAAGTGACGATTTTCCGTTCAGAGTTCCTTACAAGCTGACGATTTTCTCGCAACTCTAGTTTTTCCATTACAAATAGACTTCTGG